>OMLB01043547.1:0-18654 GCA_900302555.1 Myripristis jacobus | reverse complement strand
AGAGAGAGAGAGAGAGAGAGAGAGAGAGAGAGAGAGAGAGAGAGGGAGAGCTTCTCTTTGTACATACACAGTGATGAGTTTGTTTTGCAGCTCTGGCTTGGTGATAATGTAAACTTGCACTGTATCAAAGAGCTCACGGGAAATGTACTCCTCTGGAACCTGTGCAGAGGACAAATGGGACACTTCAGGACAAAATACATGATGATACCCGGACATAAAGTCTTGCATGTTGTGCACTTACCTGGTAGGTGATTTTTGGACCCAGGGTAGGGTGAAACTCACTGAAGAATATGCACTCGATTCGACTGGTCATGCCCATCACTGAATCTAACAACAGTGTGTCTCCTAGTCAGACATGCTACTGGGAGGAAACTGGCATCGCTACTGAAACCTAAAGAGCCGACCACTATCCAAACTCCAGTCGGTCTTTACATGTTCCTCTTGCCTGTCGCCTCCCCTGTTTTGACACAACTGGAAGCTAACGGCTGCTAGCTTTAGCTTTCAGGCTAACTCACGAGTTCACTTCCTCCTATTGCATGATAAACAGTTCTAATGTCTGAACAACGTCGTACTAATTTGTAAAAATTGTACTTTGCAAAATATCCACTCTATTTACCAAAAAACACCCCTCCCATACCTCGAAAATCAGTGGCATAGAGGATGGGGGGAACAACAACATCGCTGCTTCACGTGCTCCACCAGACGTAGTAATTTAAAAATTAACGGTCGTGAACGGTCGTTTCGGGTGTTTTCTTGACATTTAAATGATTTCTTAGCCAGCGGTTATTGTATACGTCACATAAATAATACGCCGTTAGTTTCCATGCTCTTTATCATCTTAAAGTCTAACCTCGGCAACCCGGGTACAACAAAAATCCCCCACCTTTCCAGTACTACTTAGTACTTTGTTGGGTCGTCTGTTCGAGTTTCGCTCGTAATGCCACTATTGCTATGGTCAGTGAAGGCATCACTATTCACCACAGTCAGTGCTGCGCGGTCAGTTGCGCATATGGAGGCGTTTCAGATCATCATCAGCACTGGATCTACTTAAGCTAGATACAGGAGTCGGCACGCCATGTGTGGAAAACATTAAACGTGTGAAGGTATCGCCTCACTAAACTGTCATTGCTACCTTCCACTTAGAAAAAAAGGAGAGCTAGAGAGTACAGATTGTTCACCAGACTGCGGAGGTGCGGCTAAACGACGCGATTCTGAGTGTAAAGTTTCGCAGCAGCAGTTTGGGTGACGTTAAAGTGCAGCGCATGCTTACCCAATGTCAGGACTTAATTAGGTATCTAAAGAAATATTAACTTAGGTGCGTCTCTTGTCACGTAAACCATAGATAGGTGTTAACATGAGAGGACCGCTGGGTTCATACTGCAGACGCTTTGGCCGCTTAACAAGGAGTGGTGGACTAAAGGTAACTGAGTAAATAGAGATTTGCCTTCTGTAAATACTCATGGCAGCATGCCGATCACCTGTGACTTGTTTATCATATGTAATGAAAGGCATGTAATCTGTAATGTCTAATCAGAGCGCTTCTCTTACTGCTCCAGTGGCCTGAGCGACCTTGGGGTGGCCCTGCAGTGCACACATGCCGAGCCCCGGCCCTGCCTCCAGCCCTGCCTCCGGCCAGCATCACAGCCCTGGAGGCCGTGGCTTTGTGGAGGAGGCACTTCGAGGAAAGAGGTGTGACCGAGCCGGAGCACTCCAGTCACAGCATCATTGCTCATCTGCTCGGGGCAAAAACTGTGAGTTGAGAATGTGCCAGAAACATCAGAAACTAACACAGCTCCCAGAGAGTTGCTGCACCCGGTCTGTCTCCATGTAATGCAATTAAAGGGAAGGTGTCACAAGTGGGCACCATGTTTCAGACAGTGAAAAGGTTTTGTTGTGTACATCTGTCATCTGTAGCCTGTAGCCTACTAGTAAAACCAACCCATCTGCCAAATGCTTCAATCAGCTGGGCACATTGAGCTCCTGCCATCCTGTTCCATCCACAAACAAATGTGATTTCCACCGTGATGACTGGACGGCAAGTTGTAGTCTGCATCAAACATGACATCTGTGTGGCATAGTAATTTTTGTTCAATCATTTGTTTCACCCTGCATGTTTACAAGTCCTCATTTTGATAGGGGGGGCTTATATGAGAAGCTATGCAGGCCAGCAGGGCTGTAGGCCACACAAAACCACAGTGTGTAAACAATAATACCACCAAACACTAAACTGGTCATCTACAACACAGAAATATAATACATTCAGAAAGAGGTACTAGAAAACATAATTACAAAACAGCACTATATAACTATTTAATCGTTATGTAGGTCATGCCCTATGTAGAACTGTAATACACAAAACAGAATATAGTTAGAACCACAAAACTGTTAATCCCAACACAAACTAAAACACTACATGTAAGGCATTATGGGACATTGCCACAAGTCCCACTTACACTTTGCACAGCATCCTTGTAAATAGTGAAATGTCTCAACAACAACAAGCACTTTTGAAAGCACTTTGTCCCTCTCTCACTGCCATTTTTTCTTACAGATGGAGAGTCTTGAGCGTGAGAAGTTAACCCGGTTCCTGAGCCGTGAAACAGCAGAGCAGCTGTGGGAGCTCTGTACCAAACGCCTCTCCAGGTATGGAGACCTGACGTGAAAGCTGTAGTAGAGAAATATTTTCAGTCAGACTATGCAGCGTTGTAATGTGAGTGTTTCATGTTTTTTTGTCTCAGAATGCCTGTGCAGTATGTGATTGAGGAGTGGGACTTCAGAGACCTGACACTGAAGATGAGACCTCCTGTGTTCATACCCAGACCTGAAACAGAGGTGTGAAAGGGGAATTTCAGACCAGACGTACGACTTGCAGCCGAGTCCCAGTGATCACACATAAACTGTGGATATGTCTGACTGTGCTCTGTGTAGGAGTTGGTTGAACTCGTGCTTACAGATCTGCAGATGAAACCTGGGAGCGGCGTGGGCGCAGACGCTCAGTGTACATGCTTGGAAGTGGGATGTGGCTCTGGTGCCATTTCTCTTAGTCTGCTCAAGAGCCTTCCATGGGTGAGGTGTCTGTTTTTTGTATTCAGTTGATAATATGTTTCAGCAAAAAAGCATCGGGGTGCAATACAACTTTGTCCCCATATTTATATTCTGTTCCAACTCATATACATGTTAACTCACTGGTTAACCAAAACACAACCTACTTTTTGTTGACTTTATCACACTTCTCTCCCTGGACTGTCCAAAAACAAAAAAGGACCACACTCGTCCTGTTTTGACTTCTTGTCCACAGATGTGATTGTTTGTGGCCCAAATCTCAGTAGCTCAAGTGTGTACCGAATATTAGGGATGCATATTGGCTTTGAAATGAAATATTGGCATCAACCTGAAATTAAAATTTCTGCTGCTATAGCGTGCCGATTTGTGCAATATTTCAGATTTGTCCTGGTTGTATCTGTTGTCAGGGTTGTTTCAGGCAGAGCATCATCCAAGCCCGTTTTAGTAGGATGAAATAAGTTAAAAGAAAATACCATGTTTTCCATAACCTAAGTCAAAGTAGTTTTCTTATTTTGCCCTGTGAATGTGTATATATTGAAAAGCATTGTATTTTCATGTCTGCATCTACCAGTGGGCCTTCACAATAAGAGGGGGCATAAGAAAAGGTTAATTCCACTACAGACGACACTCGATGTTCTTTGCAATTAGGTGCAAAAAATATGTGCATATATGGATATTGGCATTGGCAGTTGGCCAAAAGAGTTGAAAAATATCACATATTGGCAACGTAGTAAACATTGATATGCCAATCACTATATTGGTCATCTGCAATATAGAATTATAATACATCAAATGAGAAGTACTGGAGAACACAATTATAACAGCAGTATACAACCAATGACTTAATCAGTATGTAGATCATGCACTATGTACAACTGTAATACACTAACACAGAAAATACTGGAAGATGTACACAAACTACATGACACAAACTAAAACACTACATGTAAGGCATTATGGGACATTGCCACAACACATGGCAGTGCCACTCCTATAATAGCTTAGTAAAATACATTTGGCAGACAACACCAGCAATCACTGAGCAGAATCTGAAAAAATAGTTTCTTGTAACTGTGCAAATTTGAATAGTTTTACATTAATTACATTATTTTTACATTACATTAATGGGGTTATCACTTTGTAGTAACTTTCAAGTATCACAGTGCAATTTTTCATGTTTTCTGAACATGAACTGGGGGAAGTTAACCTTTATTTCTAAGCTACCAATGCATTTTCTGTACACACTTATGCAACCAGTGTTTGCGACAGATAGACACGATCACAACTGTTGATGAGAAGTCAAAATAGCACAAGTATGGTCCTTTAAAATGGTAAGAATTCATAAATTTGTTACGCTAAATGGAATAAAGACAAACTAATAGCAGTGGCACCAAGGTAGCTGCGATCTGCCCAAACAGCTGATCATAGCTGTGCTTGTCTCTCTCAGCTCAAAACAGTTGCCTTGGATCAAAGCCAGGACGCTGTGGATCTAACAAGAGAAAATGCATTTAGGTAATCATACCATATTATGTGAAAAATGCTTCTCATTGATGATGCTCTTATTTAGTTTTTCTGTGATGACCTACAAAGTGAACAATAGTCATCTGATGGATATTGACGCATGTATGCATACATTTCTTTGACTGATTTTATTTTGCAGTTTAGGGCTTCAGGACAGACTACAGATTCACCATATAGATGTTCTAAAAGGTAAGGCAAAGGACTGCAATACAAAATCGATTAAATAAGACACTTCAGCACACATCACTAACTACAGTTTGTCATTTATACTTCAGATGCTGACTCTGTTGTGAGCCTGTGCAGCCCCGTCTCAGTTTTGGTCAGTAATCCTCCGTACCTGTTCTCAGAGGATATGACGTCGCTGGATCCTGAGATTCTTTGGTGAAAAACAGAACAAAAAAATAACCAAAAAACGTCATCTGCTGATTCATGTTGAGTCATCTTGTCGCTGTGTTACAAAACTTTGTGCTTACCAATTTTCAGTATTTGTTTGTTATGCGATTGACAGTTGATTTCTCCTTACTCATGGGACATATTTCATGATCTAGGACCAAATCGAACCTTTGAAAAGGCATAAAATTTGTAAAAATGAATTTGCATCAGCAAGGAAACCCATTACTTACCTGTAACACATTGGACAATTTTTGCTTTTTGGAGATGTGTACCTGTAAGTGGATGTGTTTGACACTGGGAACTCCCTGCTGCTCTCAGGTTTGAAGACCACGTTGCATTAGATGGAGGCGAGGATGGCCTGAGAGTGATCAAACAGATTTTGACTCTGGCTCCGCAGATTCTAGCAAACCATGGGTAAAAGGACTGCCCCCACCAACACCACACACACACACACACACACACACACACACACACACACACACACACACGATCCACCTGGGTTTAATTCCTAAAAGCCGTGGCTTGTCACTAGAAAGGCATGTGCCGAGAAACACATGTATCATGTTGCCTCTTTTAATGAGTTAAGCTCTTAAAAGGACTTCCAGTTAATTCAGTTCCAGGCATGTGCCACTGCTTCCATGTCACTGTGCTTTTGTTAATCCATTAATTAATGAAATGTTAATTCACACTGTCCTCTTTCCGTGGCCAACAGTCGCGTTTACTTGGAAGTGGACCCCAGACACCCGCCGCTCATCCAGCAGTGGGTGGAGGCGCGTGTGGAAGAGCTACGTTATATACAGACGCAGCACGACATCACAGGCAGGTCTGTCTGGAGAGAAAACCTCAGCATTAATATCTGCCGCCTAGTCATTGTTTAGTCATCATTTTGCCGGGTGTGGTTTCACACACAAGTTGAATTCAGTCCTGTTCTTATAGACCCATCATTGTCAATTTGTATTCTTTTGGGTAATAGGCATGACTGATAAATGTGTCAACCTGTGAAGCGATGACATCACTCAGCCAGTTCGTACTTGCTGGGTTTTTTTTTCATGTCACGTGTAGATGCTCCCTCCCCACCATACTCCTCATGCTACCCTAGTGGTTAATTAAGAGTGATACACGAGTACACCTCACTGATTTGTCTTTGTTCCCTAGGCCACGATTCTGCATCCTTCAGAAAGAGAAGTAAAATAGCGAACACAAGAAGGATCTGGATTGAGAAACTGTGAGATCCTATTACACTGGCTTTAGGCCAGGTGGTCACAGCCTCTGCTCACCCACCCCCACCAAGCCGCCAAGGACATGTACACACTCATTTGACAATCCAGAATTCACTGTTCACAGAAGCTTACATCATATTCATGCTGCCGGTGGATTTGGGTCCCGCAGTGTTTGTGATTATGTGTTGTTTCATTGTAAAAAATGTGTGAGAGATATCAAAAAAGCGGGCTCAAGGCTGAAGGTAATTACTGAGGCTTTTCTTAGAACCCGCCCTCTCAGAATCTCACCCTCCCAGAAAGCATTCAGCAGTTCTACGAATCCGTTGATGAATGGTCCTCCCCTTCGCTTGTCCACTCACTGACTCAGATGCAGGCTGTACACATTGTTTAGCAAAAACACACACAATTTGGCCCTCACCTTCTTGCAGTCCACCTCTCACATACTTAGAGCTCAAAGGCCATATATTCTTTGAGTTTTAAAGGCGAGTGCAGGCACACGTACTCCGTAGCAAGTGTCACAAGAACAGTAATCACAATGTCTTTAATTATAATAATAATAATAATAATTCTCGTAACCTTGTGACTAAATGTGGCATTTTAACCACTACAAGACAAAGACAGGCATTATACTGCAGTAAGGTCTTTTAATAGAAAAATGTACAGATTTAAAAGGTAGAAAAAAGTCAGGTGCTTACTGTGACAAAAATAAAATGGTGAAAATACATCCAACTGAACACTGTTCACTGCTTATGAACAGTATAGAGTATGCACATCCAGAACTGATGAGGGTAAGTTAAAGACAATTTCCACATCTGTCATAAAATAAGTAGAGATTACAGTACCAAGGTTTGCTCACAATTATTCTTTTTTTTTTCTTCTTCTTTTTTTTCCTCAAGGGTGTATGACACCCTAGCCTGTGACAAATATCTGGTTTACAACCAGATACATCAGTATTAACTGATTTGTACATGCTGTACCTCGTACACCAAAAACACAACCCTGTGTCCGGTGTCTTCGTGACTGGCCTCGCACCGCTGGAGCAGCATTGTCATTTATGAGCACCTTGGGCCTGCTGGACAGTTTTTTCCTTTTACTTCACCCGACAGTCAGCCCTCACTCAACAGACCTTGGGGACACCTCATACTTTGAAAGGGTAGTCCTGTAAGTAGCGTAACAGAGGCCTTGGGAGTGGTAGCTGGTCAGGGGAGTCAGTGTGTCGGTTAATGACGAGGCGAGTGAGGTGCTGCAAAGAGGGGAAGCCTTGAGGCTTGTACACAGCCCTCTTTAGTTTTAGTAACACAGAGGTCTCCTGGATTGCCTGCTGAGAGGCTTTGGAGGGGGGCTCCTCCACCCTCCTTCCCTCCACATCTCTCCCCGGTCCCATGTAGTGCTGCACCAGGCTGGGCACGCTGGAGAAGGACAAAAGGCTTGGACGGGCCGGGGAGCTAGAGTCTAGCAAAAACTGGGCACCGCTGTATTGGATTCGTATGCTGGTGGGACCTCGCGCTGTCCTGACTGAGAGGGTCAGCATGTACAGAGGGTGGCTGCTGTCCCGTACCAAGAAAGCCCCTTCAGATGCCTCCTGGAGAGCAGCGTGGGCCTGAGCCGCCGATATAGCTCCCCAGTACCACCCTGCACACACAAATCACATATTATTGACTCTGATGGTTCAGTTTTGTTGTTTTCACAGTACTGTGACATGTCAGGTAAACAGTTGCACAAAATAAAATAAGCCTGGATTTTCAGAAAATGTGTTTGTGAGGCTCACTGACTGATCTGTGAGTGCAGCTGAGCAGGTGGAAAAGCACTGCATTTGTAGAGTGTACCTGAATTTTCTAGATAGCAGAAGTTGCTGGCTATGGCCCGCAGGTCCTTGGTGGGATCCCATATTGACGGAGAGCTCTGCAGGCAGTGGGCTGAGGGTACTGCTCCTGCCCGCATGCCCAAAGGGGCTTCAGAGGCTGGTCCGGTGGGCAGAAGAGCTGCAGGCCTGCAAGTACGGGGATAATTGAGACTTAATTGGGTTAAGTTACCAAATAAATGAATAAGGGTTACGTCTTAGCTGGCTTTATTATTCCTGTGGGATTTCAGGAATGCACACCAGATGAATGTTATTTTATTATTATTTTATTAATTTATTTAATTAATTTATTTTGTCTGGTGCGAATGACTTAATATTTACCGAAGTATAATAATCATTTTGATTATTTTAAATGCTTGCAACAGTTGCCTCGCTTTGACCCCTTTGATACAAAGAGTAAAATAAGGCAATTACGAAAGATATGAAAACGTTTGCAAGTTCATTCGGGTCAATTCAACTTCGATCCGGAGTCAAGACCTTCTCAACAACGATCACTATACAATTAATCGGAAAAAAACTTGTTATATTCTGTTTTAATTCAGTTTTTAACGCTAAGCTTTTAACTGAAATAACAAAGGGAATACCGACTACTGACCCCAGCCTTACCTATTAGACCTCAACAGCCCACTCTTCACCGAACTACTTTAAAAATAACTTGAAATGGTCGCATTAATTTTAATATAGACTTGACCCCTGTTTTGATCGACTGAGAAAACACGGAAACAAAAGAAATGTCAACTCACCCTTGAACACAAAGAATCATGCTGTTGGTTAAATCCCGTAGGTTTAATCCGCTTGTTATTTCTTCCGCACTCACAAAAAAACAAAAAACAAACAACAACAACGAAATGTTCACGCCACCAAAAAGGAAAATAAAAAAAGTCTTTACATCGGGTAAATCTGAATATTGTAAGCGCTGTAAAGACACTGAGAGAACTGTGTGTACCCAAAGAAGGACTAGTCTACTCGATGGTAATAATACTAAATTACCTTCACAAGTAGCAGTAAGTGAAGGCAGAAATAAACCCTGTTGAAATAAAAGTGTGTGTGTGTAGCAGCGATGTGGAGTGTGTTGTCTCCGGGCTGGACGGTACGGTGTGAAGGACACAGTGTAAGGCTCGGCTTTTAAAATTCACCGTTTCCTAGAATTCTATTCTGAGAACTCTTCAGAACACCAGCGGCTCTGACGTCACGCACGCCGCACCGACTCCGGCTCAACCGCCGCCGCTCGCGCCGGTTCATATCAACGCGGGGAAAGAAAACAAAACGTTGCGGAGGGAAAACGGTTTGTATTAGGCACCAGGTCGTCGGCGGTAAACAGGCGAGTTTAATTTTCCGAGGGAGCTTCGCACAGGTTGCGGCTCATCTCTAGCCCACATCTCCTGCTCCTGCCTTCGCTGAACCGACGCTCCCAGGAATCGCGCTGCAGCTTCCCCCTATCCGCTTTCCAAGAATAATTGCAGGGTTTGTCTCCGCCCACCCGGGCGGCTCTGGCCGAGCCTACATTCTGGGAATTTACCGCCTCACCATTAAAGATAATAGGAATGCACACAGGCTATTTCCAGTAATATAGATTTCCCCCAGGGTGGAAAAACAAAACAACATTTTTCTCGGAGAATTGTTGGACTAATTGCGCGTAAGAAACCGGGTTGCTGTAGCAAAATAAAGTAAACAGAATGGAGAAGCTCTATATTATGTTAGACCGATCCCAATGGCGTTTTGCTCACTTTTAGTTTGTCTTATCTAACCCTATCTTTTACATTGTATTTACACAGACCTTTATTACTTTGGCCTTGTATTTAGGCTAGTTATATAGTGCTCGTCCTTGACACTTCAGCAAAACATATCTCTCCTAAAGATATTTCACTGAATGTTTTGGTATAAAGTGAGAAATCCATAAAGCTCTTATTTCTTGGATATTGTAAAACTAGTTTATTAAAGTCTACTTATCATGATGTTTATCTTTGGTTCCTCTCTAGGGAATCTGCATCTCGTTTTTTGCCCTCCAGCATGCAGGTATTTGTGTTATTTCTCATCTCATTTTGATTTTAGAGTTAACGTTAATATGAAGATAGTGATCCCAGGGTACGTAGGTGTTGCCGAGACATGTGTCGATGCAGGATTTTAACCTGGCTACTAAAATCTTGTTGGGTAGCTCAGTCGGTGATCAAGCTTGCAAAATGTTTATTTTAACAGTAGTTGTGCTTGGCCATCTGAAATAAAAAGCGCATGAAAATATAATAAAACATATATTTTTTTTCTGACAAACATCTCCAGGTCTGTTGATCTTCAAAACTAAATCGGAAAATAGTTTTTTTCTTTCCAAGAAACCTGCAAAACAGCTTGTAATGTTTAGTTGCGCCTAATGGAAGTTAGCAAAATGATTTAGTAACCGAAAGGGAAAAAATCACATCACATCTACATCACCTGGTTGAGAATCTCTTAATATTGATCAAGCAGCAACTTTTTAACTTGTATTTCATTGCTAAATTTGCCTCGTTGAGTCATGCTAAGCTTATGCCACCAGAGATACACTGAGGCAGCTATTAATGTTTTGTTAATTGTTATAATGGGTCGGCATAATGTGACAGACTGTGAATGTGCCCATTGCCAGTTTTTTCCACACGTTTATGATTCTCATTAAATGGTCTAAGTCTCCAGCAAATTGCAGCAATGGTGCATTTTCCATCTTTTTTTTCTTTTCTTGATAATCAGTTTGTCAGAGTTGCCATTTGGTTTGTCCTACGGCCACGCCAGGCCCCAGCTGAGACACAGCAAATAAACTGAGTGCTGCTCCTCACTTTACAGCATTTCATTTATGTGAAGTAACCCATGATCTGCTGCTGTGGCCCAGCACTTCCATCAGTGAGGTGAAGCCCCGTGTCCTTGGTGCTCCAGCACAGCAGCACTTACACATATCTCCTTTCACTGCACAGGTACTGTTTCCCAAAGTTGATGACGTGCCTGGCAGGAGCAACTGAAACCAATTCTTTGCATGTTAGGAGCGAGAGCCACATGGATCAGCCTGGTTTTGTTCAGGTCAGGGACTGGCAAATTGGAGCAAATGTCAGCCAATGAATTACAAATCCCCCAGAGACAGTGCAAGCCTAAAACCTGACCTGGTTTTGTGATCCAACACCTCGTGGCTTGTTTACTACATGGAGCCTTGTGGAAACCACAGTGTTTGGGGTTTATGAAGGGAGGCGGTTTACAGTACAAACAGCGATCTAGTAGCCAAGGTAACTTCAGACGCAGCTGAAAATAGCTGCCAGTGGCTCAGTCTGAAAGGTGCAGACACCACAAAGTGCGGAAATCTAGATCATAACTGAGAGCTTGATTTGTCATATGAGCATAACTGTGACTGCAGGATTTCATAGTCCCACACTGCCTATGGCTTCTGGTAATAATTTAGCTCAATACAATGCAGCTCTTTTAAGTGATAAGACCTCATTATGCCTTTGTCCCATTACAAAAAGCTGTTGTAGATGGGAGAAGTGCAGAATCTGCAGCCTATTGGAGATGCTGCCGGTCTAATTCAGCAAAACCTGTGTGATCAGAAAACACATTAAGTTGGGTGACAGCGGTCCCAAGTTACTTTATGTTTACGTGAATATAGCAGGCCACTAATAACTTTGAGTACACCTTGTGTGCATTAGGTATGCAGGATAATTATAGACATTTAGGACAAAGTACATGAATATGCCCCCCGGCTCAGTGGCTTATCATGACGTTTCCACTCCACCATCAATCTCTCATCTGCAAGTGCATAACATTATTAATCTGTGCTGCATAGGAATGAAAACATAATTACATGCAATTCTGCACTGAGAAGGAAGTCAAGTAACACTGTATAAACAAGATTTTATTTGGAATATCTGTTCATATTGTTTCTTCTTATAAACATGGTTGATATAAAACTGGTATTGGAGGCTGGATATGAACATCATGAGGACTGAAATATTTGCAAATGCATTATTGTTACAGTGGAGCTCTACAATGTAAACAGCAGGTCTATATTGTTCCAGCATCTGATGAAAATAGAAGAGCCAGAGAGATTAGCTTCACATTAACAGGGCAATTTGGGTTTTACTCATTTACTCATTTCAAAGTCTTGTGAAAGTCAGTGTAAAGTTTTAAATTTTATCGATTTCCTAAACATGTCTATATTTTCTATAATATATTTATTTGCCTCATTGTCTGTCAGGTGAGAGTCTGTTACAAACTAACCAACACAAACAGACTCAAGATGACAATTTATCCTTTATGTTGTCATGAAAAACATACTTCATATGTATGAGAAGTGTTGTGGTGTTCAGGTTACAAATTTATATGCTCATATTCCTGCCTCAGGGTCCTGACAAGGTGTCAGTGTTTGTAGGAAAGCAGGGAGGACTGTGGGGCAGGGCTGGACTCAAACCATGGACACGAGGGGAAATCTGTGTCCCCCTCTAGCTGGTCTCCCCTGTCCCTTTAATGAGGCGCTTGTGTCCCCTTTTTCCTGCCGGGCCACGGGGCTTAGCGAAGGCCTGTTTGTGGGCGTGCTGCTTGGGATGGACCTCGTCATATAGGAATTCCTCCGTCAGTTCATCTCCGTTGTCAATCTCCAACTGCAAGCAGACATAAGAAAATCAGAGTAAGCAGGCTGACCTTCTGTCATGACATGTTGTCCATGCATGACACTAAAATTTGGTGGGTTTTCAAGAAAAGGTTGAGTAACAGTCTGGGATTTGATCTACCTCTGCAAAATATCTCTCTCTATCTGTCTATTACCTTTTTAGCAACCTCCAAATGATAATCTTTCTCCACTTCTTCAAGTAGTCTGCTCTTGCAGCTGGAGTACAGCATCCGCTCCTTGATGCTGCAGCTGTACCCTGGCATGGAGTATATGAACACTACAGGTAGAGAGTGAAAAACAGGAAGAGATAATGGAAAATTCATACCAAAGAATAAGAAAGACATATTACAATAATGCTGAGCTGCTTAAATGTTAATCATCTCTTGGTGTCTGCGGTTCACTTTGAGGTTTGTCCCCTGGGCTAAAAAGTACATTCCCCCAAATTTGTGGTTATCATACCAACAGATTCCAGGTAGTCTCCTTCGTGGGAGTGTTTGTAGAGGAAGAAGTGGTATCTGGGCGTGTCTGTGGGAACTCTGCGGGGCAAGTCTCGAGTTTCTGTTGGGTTGGAGTGAACTAGCTCAATAGTCTCCTTCTCTGTGTCCAACCTCTGAAACACAAAAACACAAATATGTGTGTTAATGTACAGCTTTCAGAGGATACCTCTAAACATGTGGATATGAGACGTTTAAAAATGCCCCTGTGTTCACTTATCAGGCTCACCAGCTGTATGTAGTTGATGCGTTTTTGGGCGAGTTGCTGTAAGGCTCTTTTGGCCGTCTCCTGAAGTGGGAAAGCAAGCCCCTGAAGTGTCTGGTGCTTACTTTCCACGCTGATCTCTGTCTTCACCTGTAGGGGGCAGCAAGCACATTCAGATATTTACACAGACACTTCAAGCCCTCAAGGACAATTTCCAAAGGGTTTTATGGGAGAGTGACCATGTGCAGCTTATATGCAGTAATACTAATGTATTTACACATCACATATAAGACCGATCAAAGCATAGAGGTTCTCTCTTCCTGTTTCTCCTCTGAATCCTCCATGCTCATTAATAAATAACAATACATGTATTAATATTCAATCAAGCGCAGTCATGCATGTATCAAACTCACCTGTTTAACCCTGCCCTGGAAATGCAGCCACAACAAAAATAGTTATTTGCATTAAAAAAAGACAGAAAAAACAGAGTTAAAACAAAGTTAATTGCAAGAGACAGCAGACATTGACACATTAGATAAAAAAGTAGTCCACATACAAAGCGATCATGAGCAATGATGACAACAATGTAGAAAGCAAGTTGACCTCTCACCTCTGTGATTTTGATCCTCTGGAGCTCCTGCTCAGCTACCGTGAGCGGGGCAGGAGCTGAACAGGAGGACACGTGATGCTGGTAGCCCAGCAGGCAGATGTCCTCCTAGTGTTGCAAGCAAAACAAAAATCACTTTAGAGGAGGCAGAGATCAGAATGCCTCTGAATAAATCATTACCACAAAGATATTAACAAAAACCTGCCATGGCATCACAATGCTATGTGCCCAAAGCTGTTTTGATGTGTAATCCAAAGATAATTTCATTAATTCTGACCTCAACTGTGCCAAACATCTCATCCTTCACATGGCCACCACCAAACTCTTTCTTCACTGTGGCGCGGGTAGCAGCATACAGCATCTTTTGTCTCACCTGAAGCCAACAGAGGGAGTTGTGAAGATGTGTGTATGTGTACATGTGTATGTGCATGCTAATGAATGAGATATGAAATCTTATACCGGTGACAAGTCAGGAGACCATGAAATGAAGATCCACTCATAGCCCTGTGCATTCTGGGAGTCGAGGCGGTATAGGATGTAGCAGGGCTCCTGGTCATCCAGGAGAGGAAGCACAAAGCGGTCATAATCCTGGTCCCAGCTCTTCTCTGGCTCTCTGTAGGCCCCAAGCACCAGCTGCTCTGAAAATCAGACCGCCACTCATCACATACCATACCCTCTATACATCACATTCTTTTATTAGATTAAATTGTGTCATTTGACACTGTAAACACAGCTGTGGTTGGGAAATAATAGACTACGTAGTACGATTAAAATAACCTGCTTACAAACAGCACCTATAAAATGTTGCAAAACAATACCTTTGAAAAAATGGGTGGTGGTTCTTGTAGGAGGAGTAGGGCTTTTAAATTGTTCACTGTAATATAGCTCTTTATCAAAAAGACACAAACCACAACCTGGTCCAAATTGTCCAAAAACATCAATAATGGTAGTCAACTGCTAACGTAAATTTGTGTTCATTTCTGCATTGAACATAACAATACAAATACGAATACAAATATAAATATAAATATAAATATGAATCTTAATTGTCCACCAATTTGTCTTGGAACATGCCATTTTTAAATTGTAAAACTGTTTCACAAAAATTAAGTAAAATATTTGCAGCTTTGTTGTTTCTTGAAGATGCGGCATAAATCCTTTGAAATCACATTATGTGTATTCCCATGCATTCCCAAGAAATGCATGTATTCTGGTCATTAAAGGAGAGTATATTCTTTCAGGTCTGTTTGGTCGGTGATATCATTCTCTCACCTCTGTTCTCCTTACTTACTTCATCGCCTGAGTCTCATTATTTCACCTGGCGTTGAGTGGCAGCACTTAGCTCAGATCAGCCTCAACGCTTCCATTAAGAATTCATCAGCAGACAGCAAACACCAGCCAGCGGGTTAAAAATATAACTAGGTGAAGTTATGACTGACACGGATCAAAGCGCCGTCCTTGACAGTGAAAGGAGAGACTCTTTGAGTGCGGCTGACCTTGTGGAGGATAACAACAAACTCAGATGACTGGTGGCTGCGCACTGTGAAATACACAAAACGTACACAGAAACCTAAAGTCTCATGTCCTTGTGGGGTGCAGGGGGATTTCCTGACCGTCTCTTGCAGCAGTTGCTATTCTGAGCTGCAACACATTCCATCTCTTTGCACAGACGCATACTTTCCATCAGCCATTCTCTCATAGTCTCTGTCTTTGTGGCTTAATGTGCGGTAATATATTGTGGGTGCTGATCAAACACACAGTTGTTGGGTATTGTCTTTTCCCCCTGAGGTTTAAAACATTTTGGTCTGCAGCATCAGCCTCCAGTGAACCAGGTATTAGTAAGCACACTCTGAGGCTAGTGTGGCGAGAAAAACAAGTGGCATACCAAGCCAGCGTATCATAGGCAGTGATGAAATAGGATAGAACGGTCTTGTTTCTTTTTTGACATTGACATGAACATGTGTGTCACTGGGCAGCAGCACACCACCACGTGAAGCCATATGCCGTTCCAAATAACCCAGTGACACCCCTCGAAAAGCTCAAAGGACTTGAAGTAGGGAAGTAAAACAGCCCCGACACCCTTTGCTTTGAGACAGTCTGCGTCTCTGTCTGTTGACATAAATAACCAGGATACAAGGCCAAACATTAAAGTTGATGGGCAGTCCTGAAAATCACAAAGATGGCCATCAAGAGTCATGTGTCTCATGTCTGAGCACGGCAGACTAGCCGGGCATGGCATCACTCAGACACCAAAACATGATGTAAACATCTCAGGAATATATTAGTCTGCCACCACAGATAGCCCTGGTGCCTGGAAACCTGTTGCCTTATGGACCCTTTCACTCAGCTGCCACAGCTGGCACACAGCCAACTAAAGTCCTGTTTTCACACAGCTGAACAACAGCTGCCCCATACCGAGTCATGACTTTTCTTTTCCTAGATGTATGCCATGTAGCCCATAGTGTGAGACATGCGAGTATTCAGCTGACATGTATGATTAAGTGATGGCACTTTATTTTGGCTGTGTGACTCTTTTGTTAAATGTGTAAAGCCACGTGCAGTAAAACCGCCCAGCTTTTGATTGGGTAGGTCATGTAGGTTAGTTTGCCAGAGGATACAACCTAGTGTGAAGAAATCTGTTTGACATGAATTTGTCATATGACAAGCTCAAGACAGTTGCCCAACAGATTGTGTAAGGTGTTTTTGCTCAGATGTATTTTGTAATCCATAGTCACTTCACCATGCGAATGAGCCAGAGATCAAACACTATCAAGTGCAGTTATGACTGTGGCCCACCAATCAAACAAATACAAACAGACACAGACAAACAACAGTGTTTGTTTGGTGTGCCGTGGCTGTTTGGATTTGTTTGAGTAGTGTGCCATTGGCGGTTAATGTTCAAAAATGTTCTTCCCAAACAACTTAGAATATTCCCTGTTGAAGGAGAATGTTTGGTGTGCAATGAACTTTTCAACACACAGAACCAATATCACTTATGATTAGCTTTTAAATCTTCTCCCATTTAAGGCTTTACAGGGCCCGATCATCACAACAACAGCACCATCCTGGGTCACTCACCATCTTGGATGCGCACCTTGATGAGGCGCACTGCTCCACCTCTTGCCCTGGCCAGGAACTCCCTCAGTTCTGGCGTCACCACTAGTACCAGAAACATGGCGGGTCAGCAAAGTCTCTTCCTCCCGCCAGGTGCTCTACCAGGGGGTCGAGAACCGGAGAAGCTAGACGGTCCTAGGTATTCACTCCAATCGAGAAAGATGCCACAGTCCAACCAGAAAATTCTCTAACAACAAAGTTCAATCAGAAATGTCCTTCACAAGAGCTGATGTGACCAAGCGCTGGTCTGAGTGCTGGAGGATTGCTGAGTGAGTCTGGGCTCTTTGAGAGAGTGTGACAGTGTGAGAAGGGACATCGCTCAAGTAACTGGGGCAGTATCATGTGCACACAGAGAGGGAACCTGATCACCTCTCTCCCAAATTTAGCTGCCACTGACTGTCGAGCCTCGGGTATTGGTCTACCAAACTCCACCCCACCCCACTAGGACCTACTGGGGAGATTGTGACCTGTAAACCTAACGACCAACTTCTACCAAGTCAACTCCACATCCAGTAACAATTGAGTCAGATATGTGTCAGCTATAGTTGAGACTGCTCTAAGATAGTACTTTTTGATCCTGCTGAGATTTAAACTGGTGAACAGCAATAAATTCAAAATTTGTTCCAATTCAAAATCTAACTTAATGCGAATTACATGAAAGGTAAAATATAATGGCTGAAGTAAACCAGGCACTTCAAGTGCCTAAACTTAAGAGTGATTAGTCATTAAGTGTTGAGTTTACCAAATCTTCATCAATAAACTTGCCTTTTAATTCTGTAATTGCCATTGACAATATTTTGTTAAATATGCATGTCTTATACTTCCCTTTCACCAATTTTTATTGCTCGCCTTGAGCTGATTTTGAAAAGTGCAATAAAAAAAAAATTAAAGCTGCTGCACAGCAATGGTCGGGGCCGGGCAATTTTAGGCAGTTCTGAGCAACAAGTGGAGAATAGGAAGATGAAAAGAAGGGTAACATTTTAATGTGCATTTTGCATCAGTTGAGGCTTGAACTCACAGTTTCTGGCATGAAGGACAAGGCTTTATCTCACTGAGCTAATTGACAAGCATCAATTCATTTGAGGCTTCACAAATTGACTAAGTCAGTCACATGACAGCAGCCACCTATGCATGGAAAGGCAGATTTCAAACCACTGTAGAAAAAAAAAACCAGTCATTGAGACAAAAACCTGACAATGATGATCTGGCATGGGACAGGACCTTTGTGCAAAGTTTGGTGAGTTTTGGCACATGGGAATGTTGCACAAGCTGAGGCTTGAACTCACAATCTTTGATACCGAGGATGGGCCTCTATCTCACTGAGCTAAAACTTCACATGTAGCTTCACAAACTGACTGAGCCAATCACTGATGTGCAGGACAGCAGCCATCCATGCATGGAAAGGAAGATTTTAAACAGCTGTCAAAAATTCAGTTTTTGAGATACAGTTCTGAAATTTACCACACATCATCTACCATGACTCTAGAATTGTGTCCATTTTTTCCATGAACATTGAAGATTTATTTACCGAGAATTTGCAAGTGTGTGTTTATAGTACTGT
>OMLB01043544.1:0-10931 GCA_900302555.1 Myripristis jacobus | reverse complement strand
GGGTGGGTTGTGTGACAATGTTCATAAACCACATCAGCATCTGCAATGTGGCATCAACAATACTGGGCACAGGATCTGTAGGTATTTATGTGTCGAATGCTGTGACTTCTTCTATTGTAACCAGACTTCTGTGTGGTTACTTCTGTCAAAATGCATTGGAAGAGACTCTCACGGCTCCTTAAGAATCTTGATCTACAAACTTATGACTTTGTTGATGTATGTATCACTTACCCGGTGTTTTCAAAGCGAGGGGGAACAATGAAAAACGTGATACCTGATCTTGCCCTCATAAGCTAAAAGTTTGGGGGCCTCTGCGGCTCTTAAAGAGCTATGATGGAGGATTCATAGGAATTATTTGCTGAAAACTTTGTGCTGATGTCTGCATGAATGTTTCTCTCCTGTTTACTACCATTTCTGTTTGGATATTGGATCTGAAGATGAACCTTATAGACACCACACAAGAGTGCACAGCTCTTAAAAAGTATTTTAACATATGAAGTAGCATATTTGTGTACCGGTGTTTCCCTTATATTTTTTAGTAGCAGTGGTGGATGTGATACTTTTGTCTTGTTCCACAAGCGTCCTTGTTTTGTAATTTTTAATTTTTTTATTGCTAGTTACAGCAATACAAGTGCTCTCATTTGGACGCTTAACTCTCAATATGAGCATTCATTTTATATTTGTTGTATTTTGGAGGATTATTAGGCCAAAAGATGATACTTTTCCCATTTTGCATTAAAATTATCAACAGCTCTAGTTCCTCTGCCAACCCATCACTGCTGAATGAATATAAAGTAAACACTTGTGCACAGTTGTACACATGTATCGTACTAGTTATTGATGATGTTTCATGTTTTGAAAAACAATTTAAATGAGGCTAGGAGGGAGCGAAGATTTTATTATTTTGGAAACACTTTTTTTTTTTAGCAGATGAGCCTTGGTGATCCTTTCACAGCCATTGTGAATTTTACAGATGTTTATGTACCTTGAAACAAGGCTTTACTCTCAGACATTCCTCTTTAAGGTATTTGTGCACATGACATCCAGTTCAAAGGAGAAGCATTATCTCTGATATCGGTATCTGTGCAAAGACATTACAAAGTGCCCTGATTAAAGCAAAACAGCAGCATCATAATTTGCATGACTGACACTGTATGTGTAGATTCAGATGAGTCTACGCCATATTGCAACAAAGCATTTCGGTGTAATCATCATGGTTGTCAGTATGCAATACAACGTTGTACGGGCCATTTCACTATCTCAGGCACATCTCCCTCTGTCTACTTTTGGTGCTCAATGTTTCCATGTTTTTCCTTTAGTCTTTGCTGCCCTCAAATCCATGTGTAGGTCTATCGATTATATCTCAGTTTATGTAGTGTGAAATCACTTAGACCATGATTTTACAACCCCAGTGCAGATAGGAGATGCATCTACTTTTTGTTTCTGGATATGACACCAGTCCACATAGAAAAAACACATTCAAGGAGTGTTGGAATCTGATCATCTTCATTTTATTCATCTGCTTGCAGAGCATTTCCCAAGGAACAGGATCTGATTTAATTGTTCATTTCCTCACTTGTATACAGACTTAGTGGGGTGACGCATTTGGGTACCAGTCGCAGGTTTGACATTGGCTTTATCATTTGAGCCATCTCCCATGACAGAAGTTTCGCTGACTGAAGCTCACAGCACATCCACGAGGCTCAGTAAATTTTAGCTGTCACCCTCCCTCAAAACCTAAGTGATGATGACACAGCACCCAGTTGCCAGCATTATACACTGCACCCACACTTTGAATCACAGTATCAGACTATAATTTAATTTGAATCCAATTTTCAAAGTAAAAAAATAATCCTTTCAGCAGCTGGCTAATAGGATTGCTTCGTTCTGACTTGAAACGCCCCCTCTGCAGTGCAGAAATTGTGACACTGCAACATGAACAAATGAACAAACATCAGACAAAGTATCTTATTACAAAACAAAATCTGTCCCTATCCATGCTGAGTGTTTAGATGGTTATTTACACCTGATTTTAAATGGCTAAATTGCCTATTTGATGTTTCATTCATCTGTGCTGGGATGCCAGTGCCTCATGTACATGGATTATGGTGTCTATCCTTTAATTTATTTGAAAGCAGAGCTTTGTGGACCAAGCGTTGTGTTTTCTGGCTGGTTCAGGCTACACAACACTATTAAAATTTGTTGAATTTCAAGAGAAAATAAACCTCTGCACAAAACATTTTAATATCAGATTGGACATAATGAAATGTGATTAGCATGTTCTTTCATCCATTGCCCTGTATTGATGTTTTTACTGATTCCAACTGACTTTATACCTCTCCTTTTCTAGCTTGAGATAGTTGTTAAGTGATGAATGTTACCTCCTTATTGTCACTGTGGATATTGTTTACCAACAAGTGTTGCATTATGCAATTCATGTTTATATATTTGAATATTTATGTTAAATTGTATCCACAACGGAATACAAAGAATATGAAATACATATCATTTTGCCTTTGGTATTTTTTTTTGGGCTCACATGTATTTGAAATTTACGTAACCACTTGCAGGCACACAAGGCAACCATGTTTCAGTACCTGGATTTGCCACAAGATGTCCCTCAACACCACAAAATGAAAAAGCGTTTTGTCTGTATAGATAATAAAACTGACCAAGCCTCAGACTGCAGTCACGATGAAGGGCTGCGTTTTGGATCATGCTGCAACAATACAACTTCAGCATCCTCATATGGCATATTATCCTCCACATAAGCAAGTCATCCTCGCAGTATTTGACAATATTGCCCATTTGAGACAATACATTAATATGCTGCTGTCCCTTTAATTGATTTACAGTGCAGACAGACGGGAAAGTGTCGGTACCCCTGTCTACTTGGAGCGTTTTAACTTCATATTAGCCAAGAAGCAGAGGCTCCTGGTTAATGCCACACGACGAAAGACAAAGTAACACCAGTTAAACAAATTATTTTACTGTAATGTTCACGAAATGTGAAAGTGGCTAAAATGTCTCTACCTACCGCTTAAACTGTGTAAACTACATGTTGCCAGGAGACAAGCCCGTTTGTTTTCGGTTGGCGGATTGATACGTTAATTAGCGCACCTAGCCGCCACAGGTGTGCGTTTGTTTTGTCTACAACCGTCTCCAATGTGACCCAGCCAATCAGAGGAGAGGACGGGCATAACACCGGAACTATCGCACGGAGCCTTTACTTGAGCCCAAAAGCACAATGGCGACCGTAACCTCCAGCAGACCGTACCACCTTATCGTCTTCGGTGCCTCGGGGTTCACCGGGCAGTTCGTGGTGGAGGAGGTGGCCCGGTGCGCGGCAGAGGGTCCCGGCGGCTGTCTGAAATGGGCTGTGGCCGGGAGGAGCAGACAGCGCCTGGAGGAAGTGCTGAGCCAAGCCGCCCAGAGGCTGTGTGAGTGGTTGACAGTTTACAGCTAACCGGGGCGAGACGGGCGGTCTGTCTGCAAGCTTAGCTCACGACCAATGTCAGACCGGATAGTCTGCACAGGTCTCCCTGCCCATAGGCTTTGTCAGGTGTTGCTGTTGTGGTTTATATGTGTTTATTTACAAGTAAACAGTTTTCTCCTTGACCCTTTAGACGTGGCCTGCTGTACTTCATCTAATGCAGTGACATTAATAGAAACGCTAGTTAGGCTCAACTGGTCTTCTTGAGGGGACACGACTTTGACTGTCAAATAAAGACCCAGTAGGCTAACTTCACATGAACTTCCCTGGCTTAGTTCGTAATGTACTATATTCACAGACATATAGCTTTATGGACCTTGAGCGCCACAGCTGAAAACCAGTGGACTCGAACACATGCATTTAAATTAAAAAATAGTCAATAGAAAAATAGAATTTTAGTCATTGTAAACCAAATAGAGGTCTAGAAGATGCTTTTTTTGAATGGTGAATATGTATCTAAACAAATTTGCAGCCCCTGCTATTATAAATGACAACAGTGAAGTAGTAACTTTTTTAATTTTAAAATTATAAAATATTTTTTATATACCATAGGATTTTTTTTTTTTTTACTTCTTCATCTTTCAAAACTGCATATAGCACCTGTAACGAAGAGCTTTCTGGTGGTATCTGTGTCCTCCCCAAAATTTTTCACTTGTAACCAGTCAGATTTCAATTTGGAATATAACATAAATATATATAGCCAACACACCATTCATTACACACTGTTTAGGCTACATACAAGATTTATTCACTGTGGGATCTGTAGACACTAATCACATTTCCTCCCTGTTTTCAGCAATGCCAGAGTTGAGAACAGACATTGAAATCATTGTCGCTGATGTGTCCATAGAGGAATCATTGGCCGTGATGTGCCAACAAGGCCTGGTAGTTCTCAACTGTGTGGGACCAGTAAGTATTAAATATCGGATTTGTTAGAAGACATGACATTTGACACAGGTTACAAGTTAGATTTGAGTCTGCAACCCCAGTGCATTGTGTTTGTATGGATAAGCTCAGCCTGTAGGACAACTTAAGTCCTTTTTTGTTTGAACAAAATGCCTTTCTTTCCCTTCTCAGTACAGATTTTATGGTGAGCCAGTGGTCAAAGCTTGCATAGAAAATGGAGCTCACTGCATTGACATCTGTGGGGAGCCTCAGGTAGGCTGTAGTTAAATGTCAGTTTTTATTTTTTAAAGTTGTTATTAATCCTTTTGTGATTGTCCAATCTCTTTGTTTGTATCTTGGTATTTGTTTTAATGTTGGTGGGATAGTGTGTGTTTCAGTAGGGCATATATGCATGTATTTGCATGTCAGTGTGCACACATGCTCAGTTGACTAAGTGTGTTACTACCTGCTGTACGTACAACTATGAGTATGCATTTTATGTATGTATGTGAATATGTGCGTGTGTGTGTCCATGCTCTACAGTTCCTGGAGCGCATGCAGCTAGAGTACCACAGTAAGGCCATGGATAAGGGAGTGTATGTGATAGGCAGCTGTGGCTTTGACTCCATACCAGCTGATATGGGCATTCTCTACACACAAAAGCAGTTCAAAGGTAGGCGAAAAGAGGGCTCATCTCTTAATGAAAATAGAAAAAAAAAGCAGCAAGTTTGTTCAATTTCAAAAGGAAGCAAATCCATCTTATAAGTGTGCACAAACATTCATACTTTGAATACTTATAATCTTTAGCTCAAACTTGATCATGGACTGTGTGTTTCTGCTTCTCTTCAGGAACCCTGACAGCAGTGGAGAGCTTCCTGACTATTTCCACTGGACCTGAGGTAAACTGGTTCAAGCCAGTTCATGCTGCTTTCATGTCATATCTGATTTACAATGAATGTGACCTGCCAACTCAAATTAAAAAAGTTCAATATCCTAGTGGTAATTATAAGTAGCATAAATTAGGATTTTTGTTGTCTGTTAACACCATAGATCATAGGCAAACACAAGCAGTAAATTGCAAAAATGCAGCAAATTCAAATCCATCAATGTCAGATTCACTCACTAAAAGTCAGTAATGACTACTGCACTTCTTTTGTGGTTAGTTTTTAAATTCATATAAAATGTTATTTAATGTAGGTGTTCAAACCAGTTTAACAGGAGAATGGTTCCAAGTTGTTGCAACCAGATGTCATTCCAGTCTTATGCTTCTTCCCATATAGCATAAATATGGCATCACTCCTGCCTGTGCTGCATGATAGACGTTAAAGTCTTTTACTGTGTCATTCTCCAGCCATTGATTTTAAAACTCTAGCTATTTTACTTTAGATTTAGAGCTTCACTTTAAAGATGTAGTTAAGGATTTGACTAAGCATGGAGGCTGTGTACTTGAGGAACTTTTTCAGAACAAAAGCACATACTCAATTTTGATGCATTTCTGGCATTTTGATGCTCCTTTTGTAAGTGAATTACAAGAAATGCTACAACACAATTCAGAATATTTAAATCCTAAACAGTATTCCCCAGTTTGTTCCAGTTTAAGGTATCAATTCCAGTTTGTAAATCATGATTCACATCAGCAATTTGATATAGCACTTGTAGTGAAATTTTTATGCTAACGTTTGGATAAAAAATAAAATAAACATATACAATAATGCAAGACATTTTCCTCCTGAATATGAAAACAAGCCCTTTTTTTAAAATGCAGATGTGCTGATGGTGGTGCTACAGGAAAGCTGTTCTGGGTGTAAGTGCTGACTTACACGGTGACGTAGTGTCCCTGCTTCCCAGCGGGGCAAAAAGTCATACAACATAATTACTTAACTTATTTTTATTCTTAAAAAAAAGCAAACAAGAATATTATTGTTATTGTGATGTAGCAATGCGTAGTATTGATCATTTCAGATCAGACCAGTTGAATCAGCAGAATTTGTTATCAATACATTGATGTAGTGAATGAATCTTTACATCCCTAATCTGCACTGTGATTGATCTGAAAGTGAATTGAGGCCAGATCTGATAGATTTCCTGTCTCTGCAGGGGGGCTCTGGCCACGATGCCACTTGGCAGTCTGCTGTCTACGGCTTTGCAGACAGCAAGTCTCTTCGCCAGCTGAGGAAGAAGTTTGGCCACAAGCCGCTGCCTGTAGTGGGAGCCAGAGTCAAAAAGAGGTGAGGTTATAACAGTGGGCAATTACTGTCTTGCAGAAACACTTTCATTTTGAGTAATGGCATTTTTATTGCAATGTGTGGCTCGGCAGTGATGAATCAAGATGAGGGTAAGGTGTGTTTCCTCAGTGTGGTATGGAAACCTCACATCTCCCAAAAGTCTAGGAGTTGAGTAAAGATGGTATTTTCCCATTGGCACTGATGTGTCTTTTTACACATCTTTTCAAAATTAAATCGAGACCATTTGAAGAATCTCACTAGCATTGAAACAGTGCTACCAAATAGTGATATTTGAGCAAATGCAATTATCTGCATTTCTGAAGCCTTGTGTGGTGAGCATCTGCTAACATTATTATTTCCAAAATGATGTGTAGTGCTGTGGAATGAAACCTGTCATTCGGAGTAGTTGGGCTTGGTTTCAAGGCCATGAATCTGCATGTGAGATACAAGACCAGCTGTCGGTTGCATTAAAAAATACAGCACACTTGGAGGTACAAGGTTTCTGCAAGACTCCACCGATTTGCAGACTATTAATGTCTGGCGCACTGACTTACATTCAGAGTAATGAGATTTTATTGGAACGTGGGGCCTGGCAGGGATAGGGAGATAGATTTAGAGGACTATCAATGGATGAAATGAGCTTGGGTTGAATACTGCCATGCTGATGCGGCAAGCTGAGAGATAGATTTGGTGAGTCTAGACTGCTCTGACTTCTCTTTGTGTAATCTGTGTGTGTGTGTGTGTGTGTGTGTGTCCATCCAGGGGTTCTGTATTTTTCAGCAAGGAGATTGAGCAGTATGCCATCCCCTTTGTGGGATCTGACCCCTCTGTAGTCAGGAGAACCCAGCGTTTCCTTTATGAGGAGGAACACCAGTCACCAGTAAGAATAAGTCTGAATTTCTTCTATTTATTAACACAGAGGTGATGGCTGACATTAATTTTGGTTTTGGTGATACATCTACTTGGGTAGACTACAACCAACATTCACTCTAAATTAACAACTACATTGTTTTTTAAGTTATAATAAACAATATGCCTGTTTGGACTTGGCTCTGGATGTTAAGCTATGTATTTGTATCATTTTTCAACCAGCAGCAATAGTAGTTTTTGTGTTATTGACACCACCGCACCGCAGCTGAATGCATTCAGGTAAACAACAAACTTGCAAGATAGCTGACACGTAATCCAAACATAATCTTGAATTTTATTGTAATTCATTTTGAGAAGGTCCTTTTAGCCAATTCTCCTCATCTAACAGCTCATTGTGCTCTCTAACCCTCAGGTATGATCAAAGTAGATGTTGTGACATTTTATGTAATCAATTATTTGGCATGCCCCATTGGAGGCGATAAATAATTTGGCATGCCTTGGAATTTCTTGCTCTGCTAAAGCATGCCCCAGGACCAAAAAGATTGAGAAGGTGGTCTCTCAATGCCCCTTGAAACATTTAGTATGCGGTATTTCATGACAAAGCGCTCCTCTTAACACACAGAACACATACTCCTTATCTTGGCTACCTGACAGCCTCTGCATCCTGCAGTGCTGCACTGGCTGAAGAAAGAAAAAAATGCTTTGTTAAAAAGCAGCAACAATCTTAACTAGTTCTGGTATCTGCCATATCTCTTCTTCCCTTGCACTGTTTCTCTGTCTTACTGTCCTCTTTCCTTTTGCACAACCTTGTTTTCTCTAACTCTATTTGCCATCTTTCTCTCAGCATATGTCTCCCTCAACCTTGATATCTCTCTCTCCATCTCAAAGCACTTCCTCCCTCCTTTCCCCTCTCTCTCTCTCTCTCTCTCTGTCTTTCTCTCCCCCTCTCCCTCTCCCTCTGTCTCTCTCTCTCTCTCTCTCTCTCCCTCGCTCTCCTCCCATGTTTTTCCACCGGTACCTGTAACTAGGTCAGCCTCTCCAGCAGCTGTCACACAGTTCTGATCGCAAGCCAGAGAGAAACGGGCCTTAATGAAACTATCTGATTAAGTTGTTTAGGCTGCCATCTACCAGTGGAGTGGAAATATGATGAGTCATGTGTAGTGATTCATCACTTTTCCCCCGCTGCTCATTATTCTCTTTGACATCTCATCTCCCCCTCCCGCCTCCCTCTCTTTCTCCAACCCTTTTTTTCTTTCTTTTCTGCCCCCCTCACATTCCTTTTTCCTAAATCTGTTTCTGCATTTCTTCTCCTCTCCTTCACTTCCGTCTCTGCCTCATCTCATCCTTTCCTCTGTGGCTCTGTCCCTCTGCATTTGTATCTGTGCACTTCCCCCGCTTCTGTCCTCCTCAATTTGTACCCCTGCCTTTACTTCCTTTCCCATTTTTTTTGTCTTACCCTCTTCCTTCTCCCCTTCTCCTTTCTTCTCACCTTCACCTTCATCTCTTGTTTGTCATGTTCCCCCCTGTATCTGCCCATTCTCTACCCTGAATCCTTTCTCTCTGTCTTTTTTCCCCTCTGTTCACCTTCCTTCTCCATCCTTTCCCTGTCTTTTTCCTTCCCTCCTGTCCTCTCCACATCACTCTCCCTCTGTCTAGGTGCTATACAGTGCCTATGTTGGGGTCGGTGGCCTTTTCTCAGTAGTCAAGCTGTTATGTGGCGGCCTGCTCTTCTGGTTCATGGTCAAATTCAGTCTGGGCAGGAAACTCCTCACCACGGTAGGTACATTGCATTGCAGATGAATGAGTCCCTTTTTGCAACCTTTTATGTTATTATTTGATTTGTCCTGAGGTGACGCCAAGGGAAAAAAAGGCAGTAAATCTTAGTCTCTTGGAAATGGAGTTTGTATTAAGAAGGAAAATGTTTAAGATTACAGAAACACCCTGACATAAGAAAGTTATTCCAAATATTTAAATGTGGATGAATGTTACAGTTAGGTGTGGGCGTTAAGCTGAAACTCTAATCCAAAGCGGCTCATGTTAAATGTGGCAGTAGAATATGACAGCATTTTGTGAGTCTGATGGCAGGATCAAGTAAAGTGGTATTTCAAAGTGGCATGCAGTTTAAATGTTTCAAGTTGTGTTGAATTGCAATTCCAACAATAGCAAAGGATTTATACTCTATAAATGGAATTATTATGTTGAATATCATCAATAGAGTTAAAGTTCATTCACTACTCTATTCATAAAAATGACGTTTATGGCTCTTGTTAATGTCCTTAATTAGTGATGATCTGTTGTAAGCAGTGTTATGTAACTGTCAGTGTGTAAGTGACTGTTTTTGGGTCTTCGTCATGTCCACAGTTTCCGTCTTTCTTCTCATTTGGCTTGTTCACCAAGTCTGGTCCAACCATGAAGCAGGTGAGTCAGTGACTTGCATGTTCCATCTTTGTGTCCCAAATTCAACTAAATTAAATTTACTGCATCCTTGGAGGGATGCAGAACGGCTGCTGTACAGTGGCTGCAGATGGGGGCTGTATATCATCAAATGAAAACATACAGTACAGTTTAATTAGGTAGGGAGTGCTTTTAGTGACTATGATGATGCAAAAGAAGACTCACATTCATAACAAATGTTCTTCTCATTTTATCAAAAACACAACAATTTGGAATTCTTACTTGCTGTGAGTTTATATCAAGCTACCTCTCTCATCAGTTGTCATTCCATAAAGACGGTATGGACTAAAATAATAACCTTATCTCTTTTTTTCTTCGAGTTGTAGTTTAAGGTTTAGCTCTTTAACCATTGTTGATCATTTATGGCCCTCCTCTCTCAGATAGAGGACACCTGCTTCAGCATCATGTTTTTTGGGGAGGGATACTCGGAGGGGAAAGACCCTTCACAGGGCCAGCCCAACGCCAAGATCTGCACTCAGGTCATGGGAGCAGGTAAGACCACTAGAACTGGCTTTGGTCTAACGTCCTCTGCCACGAGGATTTCACTTATGTCCAGTGTATAGATATTATAGGAATCCTTTATTATCCTTTTATTACAATAACCCTGCAGTGGCCGGTTTTACTTGTAAAGAAAATGTTGTCACGTTGAAATGAATGGGCAACAATTTAGCACTATTCCACTTTTTTGTTTTGTTTCAGTTAACATTATTTTAGTCTTTCTGTTGTCTAGAGCACATTAGTGTTGCACAATTCATCAAAATCATATCGAAACAGGTGCAATAACCAACTAACAGCAGCTGCAATTTATTGATAAAGCTTAAATGTGACAGTGTACCAAGTATTGTGGTGCTACAGAGCAAATCATTTTCTCGAGACATAATAAAATCATGATGGTTTGGTACAGACCCCAGCAAAAATCACATGATTCGTATTTTAAAATAAAAATTATAATGCAAAAATGATCACTCCCACTAAAATTGCTAATATCGCAGTTGGAAGTCTGT
>OMLB01043542.1:0-16198 GCA_900302555.1 Myripristis jacobus | reverse complement strand
GTGTCGTTGCTTATCAGACTTTACACATGCAGACTACCTAATCTTCTATGCTTAAAGCAGTATCAAGAAAATCAGTGGCAAATAATTTTACTCATTAATACTGAATTTCACCTAAGGGCGTATTTTCATGCCAGGTGGAGACAGGGCCTGAACCACTGGAATCTTGTTCACATCTAGCATCTAATTACGCTGTGTGTCCTGCACACAGTGGAAGACAGACCAGTTGTCCAGCCTGTTTATTCCTGTTCATGGTCATGGGGATTTGAGTGGAAGGCAGGTAAATGCCCTCGAAAGGTTGCCAGTCCATCATAAGGGACCAGCTTGCCATTGGAAGGAAAAAAAAATTAAGTGTCGTGCAGCAAAGGGTAAAGTCTGTCTCCACTCTGAGTGTCCGTGTAGAGGTTGCAGTCTGATTGCTACCTCTTGCACCCACTCACACAAACATACACACACACACACACACACACACACACACACACACACACACACAAAACTCAAACGCATACACATACACATGGACCACTGGGCATCACTTCCAGTATAGAAACTGTTGCAAGACAATCATTGAGGCCTCATAATTTTAATATACAGTTGTCTATACTATATGCTCTCCTTCCATAATTTAATTTATTCCAGCCATTGTGCCTGTCCTTAAATGGTAATCACATACAGTAGTGTTTGTGCATAAAAGTGTGAAGATTACATAACAGTAGGAATCCTATGAGAGTGACATTATCGAATCACAAGGTACAGTGATTATTCTTTTTCTTTAAAGGTTGAACATATACTTGAACTAAATTACACTTCTAGGGTCATGACATGAGTCTTCTCTTAGGTGAACTATAATGTACCATTTCCATAATGTAGCTAAGGATTGAACAGACCATTTCAGCCCTGCTAGTGCCACACTCTCTCTGAATACTGAGTTAACAAGGCACTTTCATACAATGAGCTTGTTAAGTCAGAATTCAGTGACCTTATCAATATTCATTTGGCAGTTATGAAAATTATGGCTCATAGCAATTACTAAGATGGTAATATTTGTCCTTCTCTTGACAATGCCATAATGTGCTACAGACATATTGCTAATTGCCATTAAACCTCATTCAGTATTCATTTATTCAACTAGATGAGAGAATTAGGTCTATGCTGCAGTGGTTTAAACTGATGACGGCATTCTAATGCTTAAATTTCATTTCATGTTCAACTTTTTTAGCATCTCAGAACATTTTCTTTTTTAAATCCTCAGTAGATGAACCGCACAACTCCACTTCCCAATATGAAGATCTGAATATTGACAGAAGCAATCATTTTTATGTCAAAATGGTTAAATAGATTTATTAGATATGCATTATGCGATAAGGAATCTGAAGTGTCAACCCTAGAAACATGCTGCAGAATATAAATCTTATAGAAAAATCAAACTGGAAGGTCAGTCCTACTGAATGTGATTACTATGTACATATGAATATTTCACTCCTATAACATAACGAGTCCTCATGAGATTAACTGGTGCTTAATCTTTGTGCTTGTCCTGCCCTTTAACAGCTCAAGCACTTTGCCTTGAGCCAGCCTTAGGCTACAGGATAATACATTCAGTTTAATTAATTTCTGCTCGATAGATGGATTTTTAATTATTTTCCCCTGGACAGGAAATCCACGACACATAATGCAGCAGACACTAGTGACAGCAGCAACAGGGAGCCTCTTTTCTAACAATGCACAATTACATTACATCCATACAAATAAGCATCAGCTCAGGGGCCAGGGCTAAACTTGGTACAAGACCGCCCTCTGCTGGCTGATTTAAGACTCATCTTATCATCCAGCTTAAACTCAATTTCCCATGATGCCACATGCTGCAGCCGATTGCGTGACGCACATTTCAGCCGACACACACTGCTTGGCTCTCACAGCTTGAGTAAAATTAAACGATACTACAGATAAATTGTTGTACAAATCGAGGGTTGCTGTTAGCGTTTTGAGGGCATCGGCCAGTTAGTCCGAAATGGCCCTGTTTCTTTTTGCGCAGGGATTTTCTTGATCCATGTCAGTTCTTCGGTTATTCCTGTCAAAATAGTAGCTACCGTCACCGCTTGCCAGCCACCAGAGCACCAACATGACTCTTCCAGCTCTGCAGAACACCGGCGTGCTTTACAGAAAGATTTTGTCCCAGTTTCCTCAAGACATTAGTCTGGCGTTTGCCTATGGGTCCGGTGTTTTCAAGCAACACGGCACCAGTCAAGGTCAAATGGGGGTAAGTGACACCTGTCCTGACAGCCTCCAAGCCTTTGAAAAGCTCCTGTCCGCCTCCAACACGGTTATACTGGAAGTTAACGCTCTTTACAACGATGCTAATATATGACCTTCTAACTTTTAAAACGAAAGAACGCCTACAATTAAGCTGTTCGTCTGAAATGCACAGGTCTCACTGGACATATTTAGCATTTGTGTTGATGGATGGCGCTGTTGCTCCATATTCCATCGTAATAGAGGCAAAAGGAGCATATTTATTATCATGTGTTCAGTCTCTTCCTTGCTGTGCCCATATTGCATTCGTATTTTTTTAACCTAGGACAGGACCTGAACTAAGCAAATAATCCGGAGTCCGGAAATGAACACATGCTAAGGCTGTTAGGATTCACTTGGCAAGAGGCTTTGATACATGTCCACTATTTACGTCAGGTTCTAGTGTGTATATATGTTTATATATCCCTGTCATGCTTCCCCCCCCCCTCTGTGTTTCAGAGGAACATGCTGGACTTTGTGTTTGCAGTGGACGACCCAGTGACTTGGCACACCATGAATTTGCTGCAGAATCGCAAACACTACTCCATCCTCAAACTGCTGGGGCCCACAAAGATCAGCTCCATCCAGAACGACCACGGGGCCGCAGTGTACTATAATACGCTGGTGCCTGTGGATGGAAGGGTAAAGATTTTTTTTTTTTTTTCTAAGGTCTCACTGTGTTTTATGATGACTATTTTGGTAGCTCAAAGAGTGTCTGAATTGCCAGCTCCAACAGTCCCTCAAACTAAAACTGATTCTCACATGGGATTCGTAATTAATTTTACTTTGACTTTTGGCCAACACCATCTTATGAGCTTATAATTGAGCTCAAAAGTCCACATGATAGTTTTTCAGAGTAGCATGCTTTTGCTAATGCCAGTCAGTAAATTTGTCTATCATAGTTTTAATCATTTTTTGTCTTGTCACTGTTTAGTGACTATCAGCATCCTGTCCTCTTCTCAGGTAATTAAATATGGTGTGATCAGCACAGAGTCTCTGATTGACGACTTGATGCACTGGAAGACCATGTACATCGCTGGACGCCTGCACAAACCAGTCAGTATCTTGAACAGATGGTTACTGAATTAGTCAGGAACACTATGCGTAAGTTGTCTAAAATTAGTCATGTAGTTAGTCACTTATTAGATAGACTTGGTCAGTCAATCTTTGTCTAATTATGTTAATGGTATTCATGCATGTGTCTGTGCTTATCTGTGTGTGCATGTGTGTATGTGCCTCCTTGCAGGTGAAGATGCTGGTGCAGGGTGAGAACGGGAAGCTGCGTGCTGCTCTGGTGGGCAACCTCAAGAGTGCTGTGACAGCCTCCTTCCTCATGCTGCCAGAGAGCTTCACTGAAGAAGACCTCTTCCTGCAGATCGCTGGCCTCTCCTATGCTGGTACCTAGACCAAACAAACATGAAAACATGAACGAATTTAAACACACACACACACACACACACACACACACAAATCAGTTATAATTGACCATACAAATGTACACATTCTGGATGGAGATGCTAAAAAAAATTCACTGTCTGCTTTCTCACTGTCTCTCTCTGTTACACACATACATACTCACGTCTCCCATATTTATAGTTTCAGAAAAGCATAATGATTGGTATTCCTCTCTTTGGTACAAGATGGTTAGGGTTACATTTTTTTGAAAGTACCTGGGCTGATGGGTGTAAGTACCCTGTGACAGAGACATATAATTTGTTCAGATGTAATGAGGTGGACAAGGAGCAGGCAGATTGATGTTTTCCCGTGTGTTTACCTAACAAGGCTATGTATGCCAAGAATGCACTAACAAGGGCTGCAAGGGGAAACAGGAAACAGGAGGTAGCCTCCTGCCTAATAGCTTGCACTTATTTTTGTTACAGTGCCAAAATCTAAACATTTGAAACTAAATCAATGCGACAGTAAAACCAGCATCATGTAAGCTTTTTATGAACTTTAGACAAGATTTTTTTTTTTACATTTCAGTTGGATTTATCAGTGAGGAAGTTTCATATTTTGCTGGTGGCACCAGTTTTGTCAATAACGTCTCAGTGGTGTTGAAGTGGTATATCAGTTTCAAACTGTGAGAGCTGAAGTTCTTATTTTGTCAATGTTTTATTCAGTGCCCATAAGTTAAAGCACATTTCCATGTCCTTTAAGGGGATTTCAGGATGGTGATTGGAGAGGATAAATCCAAGGTGGCCAATATTGTCAAAGACAACATTCAGCACTTCAGGATACTGTACAGCAACATCCTGCAGGACTGTCCTCAGGTGGTCTACAAGCCTCAGCAGGGAAAACTAGAGGTGAAGCTTTACATATATTTATATAAAAACACACCCAAATACACACACACACCTATTTTTAATATCTCATTTATTTTGACTGTTTATCGCACAATTTGATACTATCATGATATTAAGGCGCCAATTCGCTATGTTTTGTGATTCTACAAGTATTCCCATTCAATATTATGATTTATTACGGATTTTGTTTTTTGAATTGGCTTCTGGTTTGTGGATTTAAAGTTCCATAAAGCTGTGACTGTCCTTAAGGTCACAATAGCTTTACAGATTGATGTCAAGTTCCAAAAAATGGTCTCACTACAATCAAAGAGCTACTATGGGGGCTAACATCATCAGACATGAATAAAATTGAGGTCGCTGAATCCACAAGAGTCTCAGCTCTCCAGGGAAACCTAATTTATGCAACTCCTAGAAATATTTGCAGAAATATTTTACCATGTACCATTTTACAACTGGCGAAAATAACATGTCTGAGGTCAAGGGACCTATTTGAAGAGAAATGCATGGATGTGAAGGAGAAAATCAAATCATCTTATTTCAGTATTCAAAAAATTGTTCTGTGTTGTATCTGCAAAACAATCTGATGTCCTGCTAACTTGACTTGATGCACCCTGAATCCACCCACCATGTCTGTGTTCAAGGTGCCATAATGGTGTCAGAGAACTGGAGTGAAAACCTTATAAACCTGATATGCTTATTTTTATGATAGACTGATTTCTTTCCTTCCTCCAAGGCGATGTGAGACTTAAGAAATTTTATTTACCAATGGAAATACATAATGCTTACCAAAATCTATTAATTGCTATAGTTATTGTTGAGATTTCCCACCTGCAATGCCTTAAAGCATTATACTAAATTAATACATACAGCTTTGTCCTGGACAGAACAGAGTGTACTTCCAACCTCAGAAGTGAACTTTAAATGGGGTGTGACTAACATGGCACAGTGCCCTGATCCCTGCTATGCATATTAGCTGGCACAGCGTGGAAAATGGGTGTGTGTATGTGTGTGCGTGCATGCACTGAAGAACAACAATAGACACTCCTGTCTGCTCATCCTCAGTTCAGGTGTAAAGTTTCATCTGCCTGTGCCACTAAACCAAAGTAATAGAGAGCACCATAAAAGCTGGGCACTGTGTGCTGATTGGTCGGTTCGGGGCTGCGTGTGTAATGCTTCTTGCCGTGTATGGGCCTTAGGGGAGTTACAGTATGTGCTCTTTAGGTGATATAAGGGAAACAGTGTGTGCACAGGAGAATTACTGTGTTAATATAGCAGACAATACGCATGAGCCAGCTCTATATTGCTGCCTGGTACATTCACACACCAGGCAGAGGCTTGGTTATTTTTCTAACCAAAGGGGCGAAGTCAAGTAGTGTTGCCCCCTGAAAGTCAACGAGTTGAATCATCAGTCATAGACCTCTGCAGTTAACTTAAAAGGTGGAGTCAAAGTCGTGTTTTTTTTTTCAGATAGTTATTGGGCATTGCAATTTGACAGAAACACAAGACACACTATGTTTTTATATCCTTTTATAACTGGTAGATGTGCAATAATTGGATTAATTAATTGTAGAATTGTGAAGGACAGTATTGAAGCCACTCTGTCCATTATCAGCATGGAAATGCCTCACGAGGAATTCAAAACATATCCACAGTACCAAACAAAAGCTGATGCTGCCCACTGAGCTATCATATTGAAATTGGACTCTGGAAATTGTGATTTGGGTACAGGCCTCACAGTCCACACATTTAAGTCTGTCTGCTAGTTTTAGCAACACTGTGTGGCCACAGGTTTGCTAGCCTACTTGTTATCTGTGGTGCTGCCAACCTGGACTGGATTCAGGTTCCTTTCAGTGCAGCCACCTCAGGAAGTAGGTATTAGTCGAATGTTTCACTTAAAATATTAAACAAATGGCTTTACTTTGCCATATCCAAACTTAGGGCATAATTAAATGCAAATGCTCTACAAAATTACTTTTAGTTTCTTGCATTTTAAGTTAAATTGAAACTGGTGTTGCAGTCCACTGTGTGCATCCTTAGGGACTCTTACTGTGCTTCATAGCACATTTCTTAAGATACGGATGAGAACCCAAAATGGGTAATGAACTTGTGCCCTATGGGTCTCCACACGATATGAATATTTCTCTGATTTAATGAGCCTGGGTCCATGACGCAGCATTTAGTTCTAATATTGGGCTGAAAATGTAAAATTTTTATAGTGATAGAGTTTTGTAGAGATACTTACTGTGCTGGCAGCATTCCAAAGATAATTTCAAGATGTTGTAAGTTTGAAGCAGCATGCTGTCAGGCGTATAGGCTAATTTCACAGATAAAACAGCATATCATTTGTATTTGATGATGTCTTCACTCAGACGATTTGTCATTTGCAGTTAAATTGAATGCTGTGCTTTTGTTCATTTATTGTTCATTTTTGCCTTTCCAGCTAGATAATGCCTGCTGGTAGGGCAATTTCACAATGTGCTGGTCTTGAGTTTAATGTATGTATCTCTGTCAATTCATGCTGAATTATTTTCATTTGTGTGCATGCAGGTAGACAAGAGCCCCGAGGGCCAGTTTGTGCAGCTGATGGCGTTGCCTCGGACCCTGCAGCAGAGGATCACACGGCTGGTTGACCCACCGGGGAAGAACCGAGACGTGGAAGAGATCCTGCTGCAGGTGGCTCAGGACCCAGACTGTGGAGCTGTTGTACAGCAAGGTAGGGAACTGGAGGAGATGAGAATCTGCTGTAGAATATAGTCTGTGGATCCTCAGCTACAGAAGGAGATTCTGCCATTGATGGCCTTGGAAGCTAAAAATGGAGCCATTATACAAGGAAATGTTGGATTCATAACTCACATAAAAATATTTGTAGAAAAACATTCTGTTATTTGCCGTCTCTAAATTGGTTCCATCTTGCATGAAGGCAGAAAGAGAGGCATACAGCATGCAATCGATAGTCCGATGATTGGATGAACCTTTAGCGTAAGGGAAGGTGTGAAGGAGGCGTAATAACAAATCTGCTACAGACATTTCAGCTCTATTACTTGTGATGCTGGTGTATAGCAAAGTTAGGATGGTAAGATTTATGGTTAGATTGGTGATGAGTAGATTGAGGATAGGAGGCAAGGAGGAGAAGGCTGATTAAAATATTCCATCACAGAAGCTTTCATACAGATAGGGAAGCACCAATAATAATAATGATGATCACTTTTATTTGTAGAGCAAACAGTGTGACACAGCACTTTACATGATTAAAATAAAAGTGGTAAATAAAAATCATAAAAAAAACAACTTTAAAACAGTGCGAAAAATGTGAACATACAAAAAGTGTACAAAGTGCACAGGATAACTAAGCCAAAAATAAAACGAGTAATCGTGTTTCTCATAAATGATGCAGTCACCCCGTTGGTGTGACAGTAACGAGATGCATCATCCCTGCCAGGTTCTATCAAAATGGGACCAGTGACGCAGGAGTTTGACATTTTACCTTTTAATCACAGAGAGCCCATCAGGCCAGTCACTGTAACATTTTAAAATGCCACAATGCAGTGCCATAATGCATCATCTCTCTGAGTTTCCCCGCAATCGCCCCAGGGCTGTCTGAGATACCAACTTACCAAGTTTGAAATTTATACTTAATAATTTCAGCACCTTCCTTTGTAGTCGGACAGACTGATGGATGGATTTTGTTCAGATATTTTGAAAGATGGATGGATGGCATGATTGACAAAGTAATGAATCCATACTGATTCTGGAGGGCGCAGATTTCTTCATCTCAGTACTCTTATACTGCTATAGTGTTTTATCATGGACTCAAAATCAAACTGTACAATACCATCATATAAAGTGTTTTGTAATAGCATGATCAGTATAATCTGGAGGTTGATGAGACTGATGCTTTTGCTCCCCCTCAGGTATCTCATCAATTGTGAAGTCCTCCAGTATAACACAGAGTCTCAAAGGCATTGCCACAGCAGGTAAGCACACTAACTCTATTACTTTGTTATCATCAAAATTCTCAATTCAGATTCTTTAATTATGGACCTAAAGCATTATCACAAGTCTCTTTGCCTTATTTTTTTTTTTTTTTTACTGAATGACACATATAATCACTGAGTAAAAAAAAAAAACATAAACATCTCACATTCAAAATGTCTTGGTATTCCAATTCCAAGCATTTGTGAAAAACACTCTTATGAACTAGGATTTTTTTTTTTTTTAAGCTTTTAATTAAAGATCTCACTGTTTGACGACAGCTGTGACAACGTGCTTTTGTTCCTCCCCAGGCTTGTGGAAGACGGTGTCGTACAGCTCCAAGAAACTGATAAAAATGTGGAGGGGTTGGAGGAGGAAGCCCTCTGTGCCGCAGCCGTCCTGATCCTGTCTGTCTGTCAGACACTTGTTAACATCTGTGACTGTCAGCCAGAAAAGAACGTGACATCAGGCACCCGACTCTCCCTCTGACTTCACCCTGATGAACTTCTCTTCCACCAGTCACACGCTAACCTTTGGTTGTATCACTCCATTGCCCCGGGGGGATCACTGACCACGCATAAGGCCGTGTTTGGCTAGTGTTAGTCTTGAATCAGAGCCGACCCTTTTATAAATGGATGACAGTTACATTGACAAGACGGTGCTGAATGTGCTGCATTTTCAGCCAAAAGGATCTGCAAAGTGGCACTAAATCAATGTGGAATAGACAGTGTGCTTGAAGGAGTAAAAGTATATTGAAGGAAATGTGTGTGGTTGTAATTGCTGTCAAAATTGCCAGTCTAAAATGCCTGTCTGCCATGTCCCTGAGGAAGAGGTTTTGGACAGTATCTGTCACATTTAATATATATTCACTACACTGCTTAGCAAGAGTGAAAGATGAGAGGGAGAGATGGTGCCAACTACAGTGCTGAATTTCTGTAGAAAATAATGTTTCTGTGGAGAATTTTTTTTTCTGACATTTAACATATGCTTTATTTCCCCCAGAGCAAAAATAATTTCACTTTGTTATCATATTATTGCCCCATAGATGGTTGTTTAGCTAAGATATGGTGCCATTTTTGGATATTGCGCCATATCAGTTTTATGTCACTGACAAGTATTTGGCCCTGGCCCTGCTGTGGAGAAGGTGCCACTGGGTGCCCATGACACAATGGACTGGTGCTACACATTTTTACACACACACAAAAACACACAAACACACTTATCCATCACTCTCTTCTCCATCCTCCCTCGCTCCCCGGCAGCAATCTCAAAAATCTAATCTCTTAACCTTCAAAAATTTTTAACAGTATTTTAAGCCGATTTCTGATTCTTTATCAACTGAAAATAGGAACACACTTTGAAAAAATGTAGAAGATGCAAAGAAACCATTGCAGGAGCTCCATTTCTCAGGAGGGTTGTTGTGAGTGGCACAATATCTACAGACCAAGAACTGTTTCCTCTTTGCCGTCAGAAACTGTTAAATGCATGTCTCTGTTCAACTCCCCATCATTTCCTATTCATATGACCTGGTCTTCTCAAGGCCCTCGGTCCCTTAGCGGGCAGATGCATGGTTGGCTCTGCATGGACACGGTGCTCTGACTCAGTTGTCCTGTTCACTGACTTGTTCAGCCGCTTTAGTGTTTTAATGTGCATTGCAGTTACATGAAATGTGTTTAATAAACATTTCTAACAGGTTTCATGATTACATAGTGTGGCATTGCTGCTTGGTATTTTTCATCTCTTTACCTGCCTTTTTGCTGTATTCATCACATCACTGGTTTCAAGGAAGGCTCTTATTTCCACACGTGGAGAATGTGACTTATACCCTATATTTGTGGCATACTGATTCTTCATCCCTGGATGTTTGTAAACCTTTTAATCTTAATGTTTTAGGGAACATTTGTTGAGCACACTTTTTTGTAACTGCACACATTACCACATGGATGCACAACCTCAGGTCCACTAGCTGCTACCGAGAAGCTTCTTTGCTCAAAGGCACTTTGAGCCACCCACCGAGACTGTGTTCGGGAATCCACTGTCACTGAAGGAAAAAAAATTATTTGACAGTGGCCTTGCCTTCCAAAGGATGTGATGCAACGGCGCATTATCATAATGTATGCTGATATCATTGCTTCAAGCCTCCGCCAATCAGCGTCCCTCACTTTCACCACCTGCTAGGAACTGAATTCCATCATTCCTGGCATTCCTGCCCCCCCTCCTCCTCCTCTTCCTCGTTTACAACCAAGTTGGTCCCGACAGCCCAGCTTACTATTGTCTCTCCTCGTACAAGACCGTTTAGCCTCGGCTTTTGTGTCCTCCTCCTGCGGGATTTGTTTGTTGTTGTTTTTCCTTTTTTTGTTGTTTTGATTTGTTTTTGTGGATATTACAACACCGACGGCAGCAAAGTGGCGCTTGAAGGAGGTATGTACTTGTGTTAATGCTGCAACACAACACGAACTTGTTGGAGTGTTTCGGGTCGCAGGTTGCGAGTGTAGGCGCACGGCGCTCTCTGCTTGACCCGTGTGTGACTGTTTGGCTGCACTGCTTGTGAAATTTTCCCAGATTTGAATTCACACCGCGTGGTAAACCAGACTTGAAACAGGGCTGAAATATTATCCGCATTGTTATGTAAAGGAGATTGTTGAAATTTCATTCACGAGATGAGCTGGTAGTGTGCGCCAGCGGCTTATGTTCACAAACTTTTCATGTCACGCAAAGTCTCACCGATGTGCTTGAGATGACAAACCAGCAATGTGACAAGATCCGAGTGTCACCCTGTGTAGTGTGTGTGGTTAAAAACAGCGGGCAGAGTGAAACCTCTCATCTCAACAGTCATTAGGCATGCTCTCGTGGTGCCAACTTCAACCGCGTGCAATAATATTGGAATCGGAATCGTACCCAGCCTCGTTTTAATGGAGACCCCCTCGGAGCCCTGTCAAGGCACCATGAGGTCCCAGGACCCCATGTTGGCCACCGCCGAGCCGCTGCGGGATGAGACTGGCCGCACTTGTTAACGAAAATAATCGGTTTCACTTTTTGCCCGAGTCGCTCTCATCTGAGGCTATTTTGAAAAGCCGTGCTTGTCATCCGGCGCATTCCTTCATGCCACCACGTAGACAATATCGTGAGCTGCAGACAACCGAGAGAATGCTTTCAAAGTTTGCATTTTAGTCTGAAGGAAACAAATGAGTATACAGAGCGTTGCTTAAAAAAAAAAAAAAAGCTATTTTCCTGGAGAAAATGCGAGAAAGGTATCTCAGGAATGCAGAATGTGGGAAGGGAAGTGCGCCGAAGGATTAAAAAAAAAAAAAAAATCCACAATACCATTCATAGCGTAGTGCAGATTTAAGGGTCAACATTGTAATACTTTAACGAATAAGCCCTTATCAGATTATCTTTTTAGTCCATTTGAAATAATCACTGGCGGGAGCAGCTGCACGAGGGCGCGACATCCTTCATGAAAAAGATCTGCAATAATCAGATAAGGAAATTAGAGGCATCATTTAACCACAAATCTACAAGTCAGTGTGGAAATACGATAGTGATACCACATGATAAAACACTATAAAGTATGTTATGGTCACATTAAACTCAATGTTCAGCAACATTTGAAGCCCCTAAAGGAATATTGCTGTGTATTTTTGAGTGATGAGAGGATTGTGAGATCTTAGAAAGAAAATCTCATAGGCCTGGAGAGACATTTAGCAAGATAGACAGATAGATAGATTTTTAACTGATCCTTGATGAAATGTAGGCATCCAGTAGCTCAGTACAATACGATAAAAAGACTCATCCCAAATTAGAAATTAGAAATGCACACCATATTTGTATCCCACAATAAATGACATTTATTGCACCTTTAATTCTGTTCTGTAGTACAATGATACCGTCTCTATAGATACAGACCTGCCTAAGCCAGCAGTTTGCAGCCCAACTTTTCAACATTATGTCCTTCCCTCTCACAGGCAGCCAAACATGGAGACACCACTTGATGTTCTGTCAAGAGCAGCATCGTTAGTTCATGCAGACGACGAGAAGCGTAAGTTTTTATCAGATGTTGCGTGTGTGTGTATGTGTGTTAGTGTACAGTTATGAGTGTAGTTGAAAGCGATGGGATGATCATGGGATGACATCCGTTTGTGTGTTTTCCCCTCTAGCTGTGTCTGCTCTCGTGTTGTCTGTGCATGCGATCAGGGCAAATTACCATCACATTTGTATGATTAGAGGCTTGTTACAAATCCATGAAGTTCAACATTATGTTCAGGCATAGGTCCTGGCCCTCTTTTCCCCCTGTGACACAATAGTTGTCTTTGTGTGGGGCGAGCTTTGAGATACATAGGCAAATAAGACCCACTATGCTGAACTGCCATCAGCACTGCTTCTTTTAACCAGATGCTTGTGTTAACCTGCATGGACTGGAAGAGGGGTGGGGTGCTTACACCATGTGGTCTCATGTTGCTTTCCCTCTCTGTTCTCTTTTATCCGTTTCTGTCTCCATTTCTGTCTCCCTTAAGGCTCTCTCGCTGTCCTTCTCCCCTCTATCTTTTTCTGTCCTTCCCTTTCTCCTCTCCTAATTATGTCTGAGTAGTTCTGGCGTTGCTGAAAAAAAATTCCTTCCGAGATTAAGCAGAAGTAGCCAATCCCTCTCAGCAGGCCGCTCTGCAACCAGCGCAGGCCCCTGAGCCGAGTGAAGTCTACAAGGACACTCTTAACATTCAGTGGATACCAGAACATAATAAAACACACTGTATATATGCCGCATTGTGCCATATTTTCTTTCTCAGTATCCATTGATGATTCAAATCCTGTTTTTAGAACAGGTGGCTGAATGTATTCCACAGCAGAGTAATGTAGGGGGGTGGTCTGTGTAATTACTACTTGCAGATTGGCTAGATTTTGCTTTAAATAACTTAAATGAGAACCATAGTAGAGGCACTTAAAGAGGCTGTGCAATGAAGTGCAGTTGTATCTGTGACGTCTTTGTATGCTGTAGGGGAGTCTACAAAGCCCTTTTTTATGATTTGAACTCTCTAGAGGACAAGAACAATGGTGCCTCAATAGGTAAAACTTGGTAAAACTACAAGCTGCTCCATTTCAGGTGGAAAAAGAGTCTCTATAAAGGTTAAAGCTGCTTATTGAATGCTGACCTTCATTTTCAGAGATGTGCAATAACTGATAAACTTGGAGCACGCACAAGAACATCAAAGATAATTGTAGTTAGATAGTTGTCATTGACAGGTGCATTAAGAGGTTGGGAATAGTTAGAGCTCTAACTGTAAGAGCATGCTGTGTTACTGGCCTGTTCCCATGACGCGTTGGTTCAAATGAGCTGAATATCAGCTTCCTTGCACCTCTGAGTAAAATGGAATGGGAGCTCTCTTCCCCTCCTCCTCCTTCCCTCCCTAACTTGCTCCCCTGCGGTGTTTTTGTTTTTTCCTTTGCGCTGATGTCACTTTTTGTTGTGGGTTAGGCATGGCCTCTTTGTCCAAACACAATGCACTCGACCTGTTTCCACAATAGTGCAGAAGAAGCAGGCGGCCAGCCAGCCAACCTACTAAGCTAGTCAGTTAACCAGCCAACCAGCCAGCTAGTCTGCCGTCCTACTATGGCAGTCAGTAAGAACAACCAGGCGAACAGACGGTTGAGTCATAAATTTCCACCTACTGGTTTGCATTTATGACAAACCATTGCAGTGCCTGTGCAGCGCTTGAAACAGGAGCGCAGGGAGAGGCCAGGGCCTGCCTGCCTCCACAACAGCCACTTTCCCTCAAAAGAGCCATGCGGGGCTTGTCAGGGCCAGTGATGCCGTTCAAAATGTTGAGGAGTCAAAAGTAAAAGCATTGCTCAATATTTCTAACTCCACCCTTGCTGATAAGTCATCTCAGTTGGCAGCAAATTTAAAAGATAATCACAAAAATGATGTCTTGAGGGGAATTGATGAGGTACCGGCTCTCGCTTGCACTGCTTGGCTCCAAAGTGGAAACCAAACTAATATCCCAGAATAGCCTTGCTGGCCTAAGCCCAGAAAACCATGTTCAGTAGAAAATGATGCTTTTGCTGAAAAATTCTGTCCATTCTCAGTTGTTTATTACAGTATAGGTTTACAATTTATTTTATTCCCCTCTACCCCCATTACACATTTATAGATTAACAAATGCTTTATCACGCACTCTAATATAACATGAAGCAAGCTCTTATAAGAGTAGCTTAGATATAAGCAATGAATTTCACAATTTAAAACATATTTATAAATATTAATGTCCTTTTATGGGCACGTTATAGTGTGTTCGGAAGCATGTGTCAGCTGTTTATACACGTTTTATAGATGCTCAATTCGGAGTGGTTGCAAAATAAAGTGTCAGTGAATATAATCTCGTTTTTATGCTTCTTCAACTTCTGAGAATGCACATATTTTGCATACAGGTTACCAGCTACTATACATGGAGTTTGTTCACATAAAACACATGGTGTGTTGGTGGCAGCACTGCTGTTGGGTGTTAAGTCTGCCTCGTGTACAGATGGCGTTAGATGTCAGCTCACAGTTGTTATGATTTGAAACAGTAGGTCGACACTGCTTCATTGGCTTGCTGCATAAATATTAGCAGCCCTGATATAGGACCATGTATTCTGCCCCCCTATAGCCTATCTAACTTTTTTGTCATTGAAATTCTCTTTTCAGCCCTCTCACTTTCCCGTCTCCGAATCACTGTGCCGCCATGTCTGAAAGTAAAACTAATCACAGGTCTTTGGTGATGATGTACTCCAGACCTTGGCTATAATTACACACTCCATAAAAAAGTAGTGAAGTAATGTGGCATATATTTAACAGTAAATGCAGGGAAATGCTTAATAGATACATTTACCATCACCCCTTCACAGTAATTTTGGTGGATACTTGGACGAGATAATTTTTCTAGTGTGCTCCACCCTTCCTTGAAACAAAATGAACCAAAAATAGCGTGAATGCCACTAGAAGTCCAAGATGGACAACTCCAAATGTATATGTTTTTGTAACTATAGTTTTCTAAAATGGATATATAGCACTTTGGAATGAAACCCTTCATATATTGTCTGGTTTTAGTTTGAATTCGGTGACATTGCTGGCAGGCTGTGCCTTGGCTCGTCCCATCGGGCCTTGCAGTGCATTGAGGCCAGTCATTCCAAAGAGGGCCAGTGGTTTAGGGGCCATACTGATGGGATGGGATATGGACCTTTTGTTTTCAGACAGGAACCACAACAAAAAGCCAACTGGTGCCAAGAGAAGGTGGTGGGCTGAGATCTGTACAGTGCTCTCTGTTCTCATTCTGTGCACACAGAGATACAAACACATACACACAAATCCTCCTTGTTTGTTGAGAAAACACACACACACACACACACACACACACCCGCACGCACACACACACACAGTCTCGCGTTCATTGTTATAGTTTCCGTGGTTTGTTCAAACAACACCAGTCTTTTCCTTGGTCTGAGTGATTGTTTGGTCTGAGGGAAGTACTCCATTAAAACAGGCATGCTACACTTTTCTTTGTAATTTACTGAATGATTAAAGATAAGATTGGTATGTAGGTATCTATATCTGGTCCTGCTTGGCTGTAAGAAAATGTGATCCTTGAATATCTGGTCTTTGT
>OMLB01043541.1:56714-75362 GCA_900302555.1 Myripristis jacobus | reverse complement strand
TGCTATCAGTCATTTTCCTGAGGTACTTTTTTAACCCTCCTATTATGTTTGGGGTCAATTTGACCCCAGCCAATGTTTAACGTCTCTAAATGAATGATTAACATCATTTTTTTTGCTTCATATTTAATGAGTGTTCCTAATGTAATGGGCACTACCAGGTAAAGATGAAATTGACATGATGATATGTTTTCAATGTCCTGTTCACACTTTGTAACGCATTGGTTATAAATAACAAAAATCTGTACGTAGAAATAATATAAAGCCATTAAAACACCAAAAATTAATATTTCTTTCCAATTTCAGATCAATCAGTGAGATTTGCATATTTTTCCATTGTCGCGTAATAGGAATACTGGATGTATAAGTGGGGGTGGGGGGAGTTATGTTTTATTTAAAGGGCTATTTAGGCATAGCAGCAAATTGTTGTTGACTTGTTGAAATTGACTGTTTTCATTCAAGGCAATGACTGTCCTGATGTGAGGTCAGTAGGCTGCCTAATTAACCTACATAAGTCAATATGGCTAGACTGCATTTTTCCCAGTAAGTAGCAGCAGTGCTATAGCCTCATAATATGAGTTACCTCCCGTCTTACTCTGCTTTTTTTCCCACTGTGCTTTAATTTCACCTAGCCAAAATCACTGTGGCTTCCAGGCTCATTGAGGCTCAACTCAACCAAAGAGATTATCTCTGCCCCCAGAGCGGTTCTGCCCCCGAGAAATGTTTGTGTAACTAAAGCTTCCATTTGCATTAAGCTACCTGGCACCCCTGAGGAAGCACACGTCCAACTTGGTCTGTACGTGGTATTTTGATAACCTCAGCCGTTAAGATTTCATGGTCAGTGTCACGGCAGCTGCCAAAAGAACAGTGAACACACGGCCAAGCGCTACACAGCGAGCAAGTGTGAGAGCTGTCACCAGCCGAGGAGGAAAAGGAAGGCGTTTCCCCGTCCTGGAGGAGGATGAAAGGAAGGAGTGGTGAGGTTCATTTACCCATGACATTACGCACACACACACACGCACACACACACACACATACACACACACACACACACACACACACAAAAACCTACATGTGCATAAATCTATGTACACACAAACACACTACCTATAAATCAGATAATGCTACATCCTCTGTCTGTCACACACATTCACAGACAGACATACACACACACACACACACACACACACACACAGTCATGATATGTGCACACACTGTACACTCGCCCTGTGCCACCCACACCCTAAGGAATTGAGTAAGATCTATTACTAGGCCATATCAGGGGTGGCACATCTTAAACTACACACACGGAACAAGGGAACACACACTGGGCAAGAGTAATGCACTGGAAAATGAGATATCATGGGTGGTGTATCCTGAGGTGGGCACACACACACACACACACACACACACACACACACACACACACACACACACACACGTACACAAATAGATGACCTTTCCTGTAGCATACACCCCCTGCAGGAAGTGGTCGGTTTTTATGTAAACTTCTGTATAGGAGACAACATGGACTTGTAAAAGGTGCTGCATGCATGACGTAAAGACACACTCACACACAAACACACACCTACACACACATGCATGTAAGCAGTGTCTTCGGAGAGCTTTGAACAAGTGCGTACAATCAGTTTCCTGCAGAAATATATTGTATCTGAGGTTAACTAACTAAAGCAGCTGGTTCTTTCCCCCCAGTGTTCTCTCTACATCCTGAGGAGTTTTATCTCCAAACATGGAGACAAAGGCAAATACCCACACACTAAAAACAAGGAGATATGTAAGGACCAGGTTTAGAATATTTTATGATTTCCCATTTTGTTTCCCCGACTAATCTTCAAACCTGATTTTGTTTGCGCTGCATTTCAGTTAGATTTAGTTTAGTCTTAGTTGGTTTTCAGTGTTTCATTAATGTCTTTTTTTCTAAAATCTGGTTTCAATTAAATGTGTAGTATTGCAAAGGCTGTATCACAGCAGAACACAGCTGAGAAGAATCCAGCTCAATTCTGCAATCTCTTTTTCATTTAAGATTAGGTTTCACTCTTCATTAAGATGTATTTCGCAAGACAAAAATGCCTTTTCTGGCCTTGCTTTGACTTTGATTGACTACAGTAACTTTGGGAGGCACACATGACCCCTCACACTCCTCATGTCATGACCTTGACGGAAAAAAAAATTATGTTAATGTTGTGTCACAATGAATGACTCTGTGGGTCAATGTCAAAATCAGTGATTAAGAGTGCATGCTAAAGGGCCATTGTGACATTTTGGACTTCATTTGGCCTCTTCTTTTACTTCACCTCAAAGAACTGATGTCATTGTGGAAATGTACCCATGTAGGTTGTTCTTTTAATTCACAAACCTCTTGACAGGTCGACTCAAATAACATCTACAGTTCCCTTATACCACAATGTCTTTAGACGCTATATTTCCTCTATTCAACATGTAAAATAAACATTGCGCTCAGATTTTTCTGTTATTACCTCTAAGTAACTGAAACCTGATGTCCAGACAACACCCAAAACATGGCACAACACAGTGATGTAACCCTCATAATATTTTCAGAATCATATAATATTTGGTAATCCTCCAAGCTGTACTGCTGGGAGCACATGTCCACTGACTGTTCAAGGTTTTGAAAATCTGGCATGGATGCATGTTGCTTTCTTTTTCCGACCCCTGCTGACCTGCAAGGAACTTTGTGTGAGGATATTGTGTTTCACTATCTGAGACACACAGATAAATATTCGCTGTGTAAATCATGTCCTGTGTTCAGACGCAGGGGGGAAAGGTAGATCCACTGCCTCAATTGCAGGAAATGGCCCCTCAGGACTCCTGGACAAAACCGCACAACCTTCAGGTTAAACAAGCAGACTATACTACGACTTGGTCTCCTTCGTCCTTATTTTCAGCCTGATAATCACACTAGTTGGAAATGTGAACCACGACAACACTGCACCATGGGCTTTAAGCCAGTGTTTCACAAGCCAACAAAGATCACAATGAGTATAAACTCAGAAAGTGATTTTATCTTGAATTCATATTTCCCATATAACCCATAACCCATATTTCAAAGTAATTTAGAGGAGATCACGCCATTGCACGAGCTGATAATCTAACCTGATTATAAATAAATAATAATAATAATAACAAAATCAACCAAGATAGTTGCCACTGGCATGACTGGCACTGCTGAGTCTTCATGGCTGCAAAGAAAAACCTGCATGACAAGATGTTAGGAAAGAATCTACATTATTCTTGTCTTACTAGATATATTGTATAGAGGAGTTTTGTATGCAAATATCTGCTTTGGGTTTTACTGTATTAATCCAGTTTTCCATTTTTAGTAGTGTACAGTAACAGTAGCTATGAGCCCAAAAATATCTGTTCATGAATAGAAGGGTCAACCCAGAGGCAGGAAGCTCTTTGTCTGGGATCTCCAAATGACAGGAACTCTTTCTATGAACAAAGAATGATGCGTAACATAATGTCACTGCATCATCAGTTTTAAACATGATTTAAGACCCACTCTGCTTAAGATCATTTTTTTTCTGTTTTAATGTGTTTTGCTGGGGAATTTGCTACTAAAATGATGTATTCTCACAGAGCATTATTTTTGTCTCATAGCGGTCAAAATGCTGCTTTCGGGTTGCAGTCACAAAAATCAGGATTGATGCAGGCCAGTGGTGTCAACTGAAGCCTCAGTAACTTACTATCTATTTACATATTTCATAAAATCTGTCACATTATTATTTGCTAAGTTACTTTACATTGTTGTTGACCAAATGTACACTAGATGCCTTTCTGTGGTGTCCAAAGTGTTTCTGCCTAAACACACATCTGGGTGTTTATCCTCACCAGGGAGCTAACGTGTCAGAGCTGGTGATGGGACCAAGGTGTATCCAACCTAAGCGACACAATATTAACCGAATGATGACACAGTCAAGCCTTTTCCTTTTCGACTGTTTGATGAGCAGAGTTATTGTGGAGTTATAGTGGGTTATTTTCATATTCATAGATCTGTAGTTATTAAATGAAGGCAAAGGTGTAGAGTTACATTCAAACCATTTTAAGGTATGAGGGAATTTTTTTTCCAGGGAAAAACGTTGTAATATGTGATTTTGTTGCGCAGAGATATGTTTTTAGAGGTTTCATCAATGCCAAGAATGGGTCTTTGATAAACATGAAGTGTCAGATTTCAAACCCCGGTGCTCTGAAACCGCTCAAGGGAGGGATTTCTAGTGGATTCACTTTAAAGGAGAATGAGTAAGCATTTATGTAAATGTGTTATTTCTTCTTTTGTAGTCGAGGCACAGTGAAGAAAAGAATGTGAGATGGAGGAGAGAGAACAAGCTTGAATTCAAATCTGAGCCATGACAGTTATGCAGTAATATGTATTTACAAGCTGCTCCAGTCTCCTGGTAGAGATGTTACCTTTAAAGGGGCTGTTATTCTGGCCTGTCTGATGGGAGTCTTGAAACCCAAAAGCTTGGCCTGTGCATACTTCCAAAGGTGTGGGTTATCCCTTAAGTTGTAAAGTGGTAGGAATTGCAGCCACAATGATAAAAATAGCAGAGGGGCAGTTTAAGTGAAGACCTTTTAGGCTCAATTTACAGATATGTGGGATAAGCGTGTCATTTAAAACCACTCTCCAGTGATTTCATGGCCTTTTTTTTGCAATTACAATTACTTTAAACAATTTTTCTATACAATATTCAGCCGAGAATGTGTTTATGCACTATTGTTCTCACTATGAAAACTGTTTTTGGAGTTTTGTTTTTTTTTGCCAAACCCAGCTGAGAGATTCCTCTGTCTCTGCTGCATGGAGTTGTGCACCCACCGCTGACACAACACATCCTCAGTCAGCCATGTCTTCATGCCACAGTTAATTTGCTGGAATCTCGCTGATTGCATTGAGTGGCTCTCATCCTGAATAATGCTGCATTATAACAGTGTGTGTGTGTGTGTGTGTATGTGTGTGTGTGTGCTTTGGCAGGCAGGGAAGCTGGTTGGTGAGGAGAGGAGACAAGCCACAGGGAGGAATGCGTTCTCTCAGAGACACCAAACCCCTGTCCCCGTCCCACCGCAGCCTCCCCCCTGCAGGAAGTCCAAGCTGGGCTTTATCATTTATTGTCCGTTTTCATTTACTGTTTGGAAAACGGTGGCAGCTCTTGTTCAAACATTATGCTGATTTATTGGCACATGTCACTGTTCACTCTGTTTCCAGCAATTGTGTTTTGTGTCATGAAGGAGCAAAGTAAGCGAGTGATTTAACACCATGCGCTGTCCATCACACTCAACATCACCAAAAGCTGTATAAATTCCAATCTACAACTCTGTAACCTAATGCACTTTTTTAAAAAAATGGTCTCTATTTTGCAGTAAAATTCAAAAGGAGCTTCATCATTCATCACCATAGGAGTCAAGACACCTAATTACCTGTTTACTCGGATTACCAGAATGGCTTACGCTACAGTGCTTCCTCAACTCCATCTGTGAAATATAACATCAAATATACATCACATTTCACTTTATGCAAATATATAGTGACACAGTGTAACAACCGGGTGGCCACGGCGAATCGGAGGGTTGATGGGTTCACCGCTGACTTATGTTCCTCCAAAACCAGTTGTACTGTCCATAAGTGTGAAATCTGGCCCAGAGACACAGCGTTCATGGCAACGCAGTTAACATGAATCCATTTCCGAAGGCAAGGTCGGACACTTTTAGCATAATGCTTAGGCACAGGTTGTCGTTGGTCCAGGGAAAACAGCTGCTTTATCGCCTGGTTCTTGTTACACTAAAGCCTCCTCTTCCTCTCTGCGTGGCTCCTTTTCCATTGTAATTCCACTAAAAACAGCTGCTGGCACAAAACATAACGCTCTGTACGTGTAACCAGCTCATTCAAAATCACCTACAGTGTGCACAAAGCCCAAGTTTTTGGCTCAAATCTTGGTTTAGGGTGAACTCTCGCCTTAAATCTGTACATGTGGATTGGTTTAGCACAAATACTATGATGAGTGTCAATTGTAATATACTTGTCTACAAGCCTGTTACTAGATCCGAAACTGATTTCAGTTCATGTGCTCTGATTAGCCCTGGTGGTCTCTGAATACTTAAAAACACATGTTCTCCGATTTTAATAATTTCACTACGAGCACTTGTTATGTACTGAAGCTCACTGAAGCACTTGAACAGCAGTTGTTGGATAATTTGTCTTTTCAGCAGTGGAAAGCCAGCAGTTCAGTAGCTCCGTATTTTTCTGGTCGATTCTCAAACTGCTGATCTTGACAGATTCATCACCAGAAGCATGAGAGGCATTCATTGTGTTTCACAGCGCCGCAAAAGCACGCTCCCCTGTGCCTCTTTATGAAGCACAGTAACACCGGCTTTCCCTCCAGCTTTCCTGCTCACTGTTCCTGTTCCCACCTTGAACATAACGGCCCGGTGACAAGCAGACAGACAGGAACACCCCCGCTCTGCTCCCTCTGCCTCTGCAGTAAATAAACTCATAGCCCCCCACCCCCCAGTGTTGGCACGGCAACAGAAATATTATGAACTCTTTGTGACCCACGAAACAAGAACAAACACACCAGGCCTTGGCCGGACCCTGATATGGGGGGCTTAGATACCACAAACACACACACATAAATGAATTTTATACTCCATTGTCTGGCTCCTTCCAATACCCCCTCTACACACAGACACACACACACACGCGTGCGTGCACACACACACACAAACACAAATTCATGGTATATACTATTGTGGCTTTTACATGCATTTTGTTGCGCACACACACACACACACACACACTTGAGGAGAGCCAAAGTCATAACAGACATACAGTAACACAATACCTGTTGATTGTTTCAGGCCTCTGGTTGGAGCAACATCCGAACGAAAACATGGGCTCAGGACTCTGCAAAATCAGGAGGACTCTGAACCAACAGCTTCAATTTTCAGTGAACGGACCTGAAGGAGCTGCAGCTTCTAAATGTCAAACATATAGGACACTTAGACGCACAGGAAATCAATAATTTTTTCCATTTCCTCTGTTTAAAATATGAACTTGCTTGCCTGCCACACCTACTGGTACGACATTTGATCTTTTAGGGCCTAGTGTGGAAATGTCATGTGTGTATGTGTGTGTGCGCGTTTGCATGTGCTCTTGCATATCTCTGTGGAAGTGTGATAGTCTTATGTATGATCACTATGACCTGAACAAGTGGTGATTACTCTGCAGCAATTTCCTAGTCCCACTGCAAATTTGTAACATGTTCTCTAAGCGTCTGACTCGATGCTGTGCTCTGCGTAACCGGTTCTGCTCCCCTGGTGGGTGGGTTTGTCATCATCCTGTGGTCGAGCTTTGTTCAAACCCGCACAACTTTGTTTTAAATTCTAGTGGAGATCCCATTGTTTGCAAAGTTGCCAAATATGTCTTGCCGGATTACAGTGAATGTTTAGGAGATGATGCACAAGACATCTAGATTTTTTTTTTTCTATTTGATGTAATGGTGTAGCTATAAAACATTGGCATCTTGGGTTTGAATATTTCACTCAGTGTAGGTGTGATGTAGCGTCAGTGAAGCAGATGCAGAATATGTATGTGGCATGGTTGTACAATATGAGTGGGGAAATGGGGAAATTAGAGTGGAAATAAGAGGTAAATATGAGTAGAGCAGGGAAATAAGAGATTAAGGGGTTAGTATTGAAGAAGAAAATTCCTGTGAACAAGTCAGGTCCTTGGCTGGTTTCTCCTCAGGGAGCTATAAACAACAACATTTTATCATCAGAGTATGAGATCTTAGAGGGCTTGAAAGGTCAAGCGGCTGCAGTTCCCGTTATTCCTTCAGTCCCCTGTGCCTGGGCTTTGCGTTTTTCCCATTCGATGAGCTCCCACCAGAAATTTGCAGCCTTTCCCCTCATGCCATGACTTATGGTAGGATACATCCTTCACAGTATGATTTTTTTAAGATGTTTGGCTCGCAACGTGGATTTCAAACAAGTATTCATGTCAAGGGAGTAACCTGCAGAGCGAGGACAGTTCTCATGTAGTTTTCCCCCAAAGGAAAACACACTGAGCTTTTGCTCTTGTGTTTGGACACTGTGTGTTTCCCTCCAGCTGGAGCTAACTGAGTTGAATGATGATCCAGTCAGTGTTAAAGTGTTTGTTCTCACATGTTGCAAAAAATTGGGAAACCGAGTAAATGGTTATGATAAGGAAAAGCCTGCAGACTGAAACTGTTATCTGTGAGGACTAGTTCGACATAACCAGCAGTTTGTCTTTTTAGATTTTTTTAAAATAATAAATAATGTTAAATATGTTGTTTGATGTTTTTGTTTTCCGCAGTTCAGAAGAAGTGAAAGAAAACATATTTAATGGATATGCAATTTTGACTAAAGTTTATGACTTGAATCAAAAAAAGAAAAAAAACATTCTTCAAATTAAATCACCATATAATGCATCACAAACTGAATCAAATCTCTGTCAAGCCATGGATTCCTACCGCTGATGACCACCACAATAAGAGTTTTTTCTTCATCGTTTTTACTCAAAACAGCTATTAATAACAAAACAGAAGTGATACTCATAGTTCATGTCATGGTATAAATAAAATAAAATAATATGATGTGCAGACACTGTGGGTCACAAACACTGAAATAAACCTGCTGTTGAAAACATGATTATAAAAACTTTTACCTTTTAGCTCAAATTGTAACCAGGAGTGGCTCAAAATGTGTACAGTGGTAGAAAAGCTTCAAATTGATCAGTGAAATAAATCTTAGTTGATTTAGCATGACAAAATAAAGCATAGAAATGCATACAACACAACCTTGGGTAATACAGCGTCCCACATCTCATAAAACAGGTGGCGTCTCATTTATGTTTCTCTGAAAATAGCCACATAGAGGGCCTTCACTTGAAAAGCCGACTCACATGCTGACAATATGTGTTCAAACGCTGCCAATTTATTTAAAAGCAGACCGGCAGTCGCTTTATAGGGTGCCAGACAAATGAGCGACTATAAGCTAAATCCCCTCAAAATGCTTGGCCGTTGTTGTAATTTGCACTCCTGTTCTTGGCCCCGTCTCACGTCTGGTAAACACACCGGTTCCTGGTTCTGTTTCCTCCTATTTATGTTCTCATATCTACAGGAGACCGAGGCGCTGTGGGCATCCAAGTGTTGGTTGGCCCAGTGGACTGGGACCGTCTGAGGAATAATAGTCCTAGAGCGGCTGTTTAGACTTGTTAATGCTGTACGTTTGAACCCACCAAGTGCAAAAGCAGGCGGTGGTACTTATGAATTAAAGAGAGGAAATAACATGAGGCAGCCGGATGCACTTGTGTTGTATAAATGTTTGTTGGTGTAAGATTTGTGGACATCAAATCCAAATGGGGGGTGGATGGACCACAGATGGAGCAATTACTTACAATATCAGAGAACATTTGGACCTGAGCAGCCAGTTAAAGGAGTCATATTTTACAGGTTGGTGCATTTCAGCTGATGAGGGTCGAAATGTGTTTGAAATGAAGTCTATTGCCAGTATTAAGACAGTGCACCTGTCTACAAGACACTGAAGGTGTGAATGAGCCTTCACAGTCAAGGTGGTGAGAGAACGTAGATATTTTATCCCGAATTTCAAAAGTTTGTGTTTGATGTCTGACCATCTTTGGTTTTAGACGGATTATAGTAATGTTGCAGTAAAGTAACATGTTGTTGTCAACTCGAGTAACGTTATCTCCACTTCACCTGTCTCTCCTGTGCTGCGCTCTGTGTGTGAGGACAGTAAATGACAGCAAACCCCAGCAGATATCATGAGCTGAAATTAAGTGAGTGCACATCAATTAGGTAAATAGCAAAAAATAAAATATTTAGTTTCTTTCGGCAGGCTTGAGTTAATTCTTGAAAAATCATGTTCTTCTTTGGAGGAATTATGGTTTTCATACAGCAAGCTGGAACTGCATGCAAAAAAAATTCAAATAGGTAAAAACATAAGTTTGTTAATCCTAGTGTTCAGAGAAGAGTTTGTCTGTTCCAGTTATAAAACTTTATGTTGAAAACACATACACACAGTGTTGAAAACATGGAGGCTGCAGTCACTGACTGTCGACCAGCAGGAATAGCTGTCCTGGAAGAATTGCTCCTTTCAAACATGATGAGTATTTTTTCACAGAGTTTGCAGCAACATTAGAACATAATTCACCCACAATGACAGCCACTTTCTCCCATGCCATATTTTTTGTATTTATATTGTGTTGACTGATCTGTTGTGCTGTCATATGGGCATAGGAATGTAGAAAATGCAGTTATGAGCTTCTGCTCCATTTCTTCCTCCACTCTGTACAATAAGAGGCGCTTCCTGCATTCAAAAACTGCATTAAGGTTAGTTTATAGTTCTGTGCTGAAGTGTTGCCATAGCTACACTGTTGTGTCCTACGTCGTTGTGACTATCTGCAGTTTTGCCTAGGAGAATCTGTCCACCCGCTGAGCCTATTATTGAAACACTGGGCAGCAGTGTCAAGATTTTATCAATTCTGTGCTCATGAGGCTCAGATAAACATGGATGCAATATTGTTTTCCACTCACGAAAAACAGAGAGCCCTCTCTTGGAAACTGTTCAAAACAATGTTTTGGATGGTTTCCCGCCATGAGTTTACTGACATCTTGCAGTCTTGAATAATTTGGGGATGACCTGCCAACATCAGTGCAGGTTTTCAAACTTCCTCAGAACCAAGCGGGTTGAAGTGAGGTGGGAACCAGCATCCTGTTGTTTTTACACTCTTCAAAAGCAGAGCAAAGTGGTCTGGTGGTCCAATCACAGACCAAATCAGTGGTCTTGTGTTGCCCAATGCATTAGTTACATTTCTGGAGAGGTGCATGTAAGCTATGATGATAGCCTCTGCAGGCCCCCGCACAAACCCACAGAGCAGCTCAACTGACCTTTACTTGAAAAGCGATAATGCATCCGGTGTGTCTGAGACATAAGATAGTAATAACAACCAGGAAAACCCTTAAATACCAAGTACTAATGTATTGATGATTGAATAACACAGTGAAAAACAAACTAAAAAAACTCAAATTAATCTTAATCTGTGCCGCACAAAGAACAAGAGGGAGTTTTTTCCCCCCTCAGTCTGTCTGTCTGTCTTTGTGTCTGTGTGTCATTTACAGCAATAATTCACTCTGTTCTCCATCTGCTCAGTATCAAGGGCACTATGTTTTTTTTTTTGTTTTTGTCCTTAATTGACCAGCACCACCATGTTGCTTTGAAGGAATGTCCCATGATGTCCATGTCCATGTTTTAGCAAGGTTTTAGGATTAACAGTATTGTTACTGTTCCAGTTACATGTCCCAGTATTTCTGTATGACACTTCTAGTTATTACATGATCATTGTAGTTATTATCAGGAAGTAGTGTCTGTTGCCACAGTAACAGAGTCTTATGGGCTTGTAATCGTTAGGGGTGTGCCAACTAGCCAGGATGATTGTCATCCTGGGTGTCTTTGGGAAATCTCGGGCTTTCAGTTTCTTTGTGGGGGAAAAACAGAAGTGGTGTATGAGTCAGCGGGTTAATTAAAACCACTGTCTGGAATCCCCACAGGGTTACAGGAGTCAGAGTCAGCCACCAATGAGCACTTTAACGCCGTCTCTTCATTAGAGATGTACAGCTCGTTAGAGCCTGGTATGTTATGGTTTGGTTTCCATCTGCATTGATGAGCCAAGAAGCCACAAGATGTGCCTTGACTGAGCATTTATACTCCATACTAGAGTGAGTTAAAAAAGAAAAAAAGCTCTCAAAATCCTCCTCTTAAGTAGAAACAACAGCAGACATTTGTCTTACTTTCACTTTGAGCTTTGAATAGCAGGCTGAAGAGAGCAGTAAAAGTGAAAGACAGCAAATACCACTATATGGATAAGATTCACTTGATGTGCATTTAATGAAAATTGCGTTTCTCTATGTAAACTGACTGTAGTTGGGTGACAATGTGATGTGTATTTGGATTTGAAAAGGCTCTCAACTCAAGAATCTCAGCTTTGTGTCAGGTTTGCATAAAGTTGTGCACTCTGGTTGTTTAATATCCGGTGTACATCTGTGCACAGGAAGTCAGCCACATGCACATCAATGCAGAAGCGGGCGATGGCAGCTCAGCTAGTGACCAGAGCGATCAAATAAATGTAGTGGAGTAAAAGTATTAAGTCTCACAAAATGCAAATTCTCAAGTGCCAGTGCCTCAAAGTTTCTATTTGAGTAAAAGTACTTAGTTATTTCCCACCGCAAAGAGCAAGTTGTTCTGTTTCATTATGGTCCAAATCAACTGTTTTGGTAGGAGATACAGAGAGTGACAGACCGTGGCACAGACCCTCCTGGTCAGTGGAGCCAAGGCATAATCATTTCCATGGCTGTCTGTGAAGTGTTTTGGTAGCAGAAGCCCTGTGGGCACACCATATGACCTAAGCCGGACTGATAAGCACACTCTGTTTTTTTGGATAAGTTTCTTCTGGGAACAAACACACACATAGAACACTGCCAGACATTAACCACAATGCCTGTGTGTATGCAGACTTATTATTTTCAGTATTATTCCTCAGGCCTCTGTAAAGCGTGTTTAGTTGATCTGATGTAAGAAGCAGCTGTTCTACGAGAACAGGAAACGATGATGGTGACTCCTGCTCTGCTTTATCTGAAGAAATTTTGTCATTGCAATAAACTTTACTGGTTGACACTGACACAGTCACCTCTGGTTTTCCATGACGTTTTTGTAATGAATTAATACCAGTTATGTATATTAACGTCATGGTTTGAGAGTCATACAGTGTTGCTCATGGTTGCTATGGAAATTCCTATCATGGTGTCATTAGGGAAATCTCCTTCAGTGATGCCAGTCTTATTCAGACAATCACAACCAATCATCTGCTGTGCAGCACAAGTACTGGCAGAGGTGATCTCGTTGACAGCTTTGTAGGCCGCCTGGAAAACTGTCTTTGACTTGATGGTTTAGACATCATGTCCGGAGAGGGTCTTTTCTTTGGAAATTCATTGCGCCGTGCATCAGGGAAAGTGAGAACAGGGCGCCCGTGCCAGGGTTTAACACAGAAACAGCTCTTGGGATCAATTGGCTTTGTCACTTTTCAGAATTTGGCTATGCAGGGACATGAATATTTCCATAAACATCATGTTCTCTTAAGGGTGTCCTGGACTGGAAGCTATATTTGGTTTGGCAGCTAGGTTGGCCTGCCTTCTACAATAAAGTCCCCGCAGTGGAAAAGGAGTGGGCCAGAAAGAAGCCATGAGAGGGGAAGATCTCCTGTGTGAAAGTGTGCTTACGATCAGGCCGCTGGCGTCATCCATGACCTGCAGCGTCCGTCTGGCCTGCATCACTACTCATCGTGTGTCAGTGGACGCTGCATGGCTCGTTTGGTCTGTGCATGGAGAGTAAGAGTGACTGTATGTGAGTGGACCAGAGTGTGTGCGTCTGTGTCTGTACAAGCGAGTGAATCTACAGTATGTGACGTCACTGCTAAGATGACAAGGAAAACCACAGGGGTTTCACGGCGATTCCTTGGAGTGGAAGGTTCTGATGTCTTGAAAGTTCATCATGCTTCTTGGGACACACGCTCTTTTTAACTCACAGGAAGAGAGGACATTCCCACAGAAAAAAAAAGATATTTGTACAAGTGATATTTAATTTGTCATTCAGCGATTGGTTTTTCCACTCCACATATTTCATAAAGATTTCACGAGGGTCTCTCTTGACCTTGCAATCCAGCAGGTTTCCTGGGAAACAAGCCCACAGGGAACATGAGACAGTTCATCTCAAGTTTACCCGACTAATTTGATGCAAATATTGTGTTTCTGCCAATAGAAGAACTACATCGTTTGTAGCTTGGCAGTAGCAATAAGGGATGTTATTACAGCACGGCTTGGAGAAGTATTGTTTTAATAGAAGGCAGCTGTATTGAAACCAAGGAACTGTATATTCTGAAGAGGGAAAATGTTGGATCGGCAGCTACCATTGTTGTAATCCTAATCAAAGCTAAAACAATGGGTATCCCTGGTTAATAGCATTTTATTTATCATTAATTTTCCTGGATTCATAGTGGGAAAACACTATGACAACTTTGGCATCTCGGCATGATAAATATATAATTGCTCCCAGTGTCCTTTGTGCTTTCCTTGGCATATCAAGCAAACCCATTCAAACCTTAGCAGCGTGACCTTTTCAGTATTTTTAACCATTAGGTTCCACCCTTTCAGCCTCTGGCTTTCCTAAGATGTAAAGTCCTTGAACCTGTTTATCAAAATGCTCGTGCCAGCTCTTGTTAAACAAAATGTGACAATAATATTTCAGTGCTTGTTAGTCAACATACTCAAGGCCTTGGGAAATAGCCTTTTCCCCAGTGAAGTACCTGCTTCCTCTCAGACATACTCACCTTGGCACTGGCAATGCGCTTGGATGTGATTTTTATAAGCCGATGATGTGAAAGAACAATGTGTTTTTGCCTCACTCCATTTTTTTAAAGTACATCCCCTCTGTTAATGATGCCAAAATATTGTTCGTGTTGACGTGGAAACCATTTGTATTATAGCACCATCCAATATTAAAACTGAAATATTCCACATCATAAATCCACTTTTACAATAGCTTACTGCGGTGCCAGTTTCATGCTCCTCTATGGATGCTGTCCTGGTGCTAGCTGAGCGATTACGTTTCTTCCCAAAAGGGTGACCATTGTTACTGCAACCTCATAAAGGTCAACCTTTGGTTGTTTTTTTACAAGTTTCTATTTGAAGACCACAAGTGCTCGGTGCTGCATTTCCAACGCAAATCATGAAAGGAGCCAGAGATTCAAAGTGGGAAAAAAAAAAAAACCTCTCACAATGGAGTTTTCACAGTTCCTGAGCAGAATAATCGTTTGCAAGTCTCCTGCGAGTCTACTGCACTGATGATTTACTGACAAAAACAACTTGCCAAAGACCAGAGCTTAGTAAATTGGCATAGGGAAGTCTTCTAATAAAACCTGCTAGAACAGTACGGCTTTGGAAATGAACCCGCCTGCTCTCTGGACTGGTATCTACTCAAAGTCATCGGCTTGAATCCCAACATAAAATCCACAGACAAAGAGCCCAGTCAGAGCACCAACACAGTAATTGCGTTAAAATCCTGTTTGAAGCTGCATCATAGTCACATCAGCCAGAGTTTGCCACATCCAGAGGTTTATAATTTAAAACAGCAGGGCTGATTGGAAGCAGTTTCCATTGCTTAACTTCTTGGATTACAATATTAACCCTCACTTTTGCAGCCTGATAGTTATGGTAACTTTTTATTCTCTTTTTCATGACATTGAAAGTGAAGTGGTTATGGTTTGTACGTTTTGCTTTCTGCTGAATGTTGCGGCATCCTATAAATGACTTGATGACATATTTAAAGCTGCTGCATGGTACATACGATAATGTGGCATACATTTGAGACCACATTCATCTCAAACAACTGCACTAATGCTATTAAAGGAACAAAAATGCAAAAAAAAGGGACATTTTTCCACTTGTCGCAGACTATCCATCCACATAGTGTGTGATTTGGCAAGGTTTCCAGTGTGATGTAACCTTCCCCGTCGTGCCTCACCCCAGTACATACATGGATAGTCAATTATGGAACTCAAACCTCCAGAAATTAACATGTGAGAAAAAAAAACTCCTGCCGCAGAACACCAGCAAACTGTATCTATCAGCCAGAAATAAGACTGATTTATTGAGGCGGATGGATACAGCTTGCCTTGCCAAATCACACAGAAACTTATCTTGATGGACAGACTGCACTAGGGGCAAGTGGGAAAACATTTTGTCTTTTGTATTGTGGGTGAACTATTCTACTGAAGACTGCAAACCAAGGTTTCTTAAGTGCTCCCAAGACTGTGTGTGTGTGTGTGAAATTTATTTAGATTAAATCACTGCAGGCTATGTTTGTGTGTTTGGTGACTGCTTTCTTCCTTCTGGCTTCTTTGGAAACCTGATTTGAGTATTTGATGCATACAAATATCCTGACCTGATTAAAACAACCTGAAGGTTGACGGGAATATTTTGTTTACTGGTTTATTCAAAGGAACAGGGATATTCCGTCCCAGGGCATCAAAGGTTCACGTAAACAACTTAACCTGCAGGAGAATCTAAACTGGATAATGGCCATCACTTAGGCTCCTCATGCAAATGTAGCTGCCAAAAAAAAGAAAAAAGTTTTACAGCTCTCAAAAAAATCATAACTAATTTTTTTGCCTATTTGTTTATAGTGATTAATTGCACATCCGGCTGAACATTCAGTGCAGCACTAGCATGACATTGGGAGCAGCTGTGCTCGTGCATTCCAGTGTGATCTGTGTGTGAGAGAGACGAGCATGGAAAAAGACAGGCGGAGAAGGTGCATAATGCTGCAGTAAACATTGGTTTGAAATTCCCGTCAGACCCTTTCTGAGGGGAATTTCATTCTTTGCTTCTCTGGGTCTTTAGCCAACTAAACTAAAACTAATCAGATTAAATAACACTCGGGATCTCTTTGATTCAGCGTTGCGTACTGTGTGGGCCGACAGGTCTCTGTGACGCCCGTTCAGTGGAAATAAGGCGGATTCACTGGAACTTCCAACTTAGCAACAGCACTGCAAATGACAGTGTGTGTGTGCATGTGTGTGTATGTCATTGTGTGCCTACCATGTATTGCGTACATGCTGGTGCCCTCGTTGACTTATTGTCCGCTCCCATGAAGCACAGCCAGTACAGTTATAAAAGTTTTTACCTTCGGACGTTTTGCACATTTAAATGTTCATATAAAACCTTGCCTTGTAAAATTACATGGCACTGAATGTGCTGCATAATGCTGGCAGTGAGGGAGCCATGCATAACTTGAAATCCAAACGGAGGGCTGAGGAGCAGACAAAAAAAAATAGCTGAGGATGTTTTGTCTGCCTGTATCCACAACACAAGTGTGAGTGAGTATTTTTTAGCCACAGTAAATGAGTGATGATCTAAATGATGTTTGTTGAAACACAGTCAGTGACATATGAGTTTCTGTCAATGCCAAATAGTTGGAGTGAAAATCAATAGTAGCCCGATGCATCTGACATAATTGCAAATGTCTGAAATTGAATTAGCCAGGGAGCAAACACATTACCACAATGAGAAACTGTGGCTGTTACCCAATACCACCCATCTCTGCCCATCACTGCCCTGCTCCCCTGTTGATGCACTGAGCAGAATAATTGTCCACTCTTATTAATCCCTCACCAAACCTCATAATCAGTGTGAGCATTCCTTCATTTTGGCTCCGCGGCTATGACCAGAGATGAACTTTTGGAGCTGATCCAGGCTCATGGAGAGGCATAAACCTGCTGATGGGAAGTGGCCTTCTCTGGAGAATTTCAAGACTTCCAAAGGCATTTGCCAGAACAGCTCTAATTGATTGTGTTATATTCTTTTTAACATTGCAGACCCATGACCCGTGTTTTAATCAAAATCAACAGCATAAGGTTATTTTCACAATTCTTTTATTCATTTTTTTTTTTTTTTGCAAAAACAGAGCATGTTTCTGTTTGCAGTGCATTAGTTTTCCTGATGTAAACATGGCATTCTCCCGATGTGGTGACATCAGTTGAACACAGCAGTTTACAGCTGCTGCCTTGGCAAGGTAAACTATCCAGAAATACTCCAATTTGCCTGGAACCAAAGGCCCACGCTTGCTCCACCCATTCAATTTCGATGGCTTTCACAATGCATTAACAGCTGTTTATATCAAGCTTTTGCACCAGAGAAATTTGCATGCATGAGATAATGCTTTATGATTTTTGCCATATATCTCGAAGGATAAACTGACATGGATGTCTTAGTAAACTTTGACTTTTAATCCCCATGTCGCACAGTTTAAGCCCACACATCTGTAGCCTGTATCTTTTCAACCTTCAGTCAATATAAAATTGTTCAGCGAGATGGCATATTTTTCCTGAATTTTGATTATATTTGACACGGGAGCACGCTTGAAATGAAAAGGGGAGATCAAGCACAAAACACACAAGTTTATTGCAGATTGGGAAAAATTTGGTGTGTTTGGGTGTTGAAAAGTGAAATAAGAGCTGTGTGTGAACCAGAACTCAAAGCAAAGACCCAAAAACATGAAGCTGGTGTGAGGACAAGGGAGTGTGTGCCACGACTTTCCACACTTTTATCCTGTAGCCGAAAATGAGCTGTTTGTGATTCACATTTCAATATTTCATTTTCAAAGGATAAAACTGATATCCCCTTCGAAATGCAACCGGCAATTCCTCTTAGCTCAAGTCTGAATCCACACACACACACACACACACACACACACACACACACCAAAATACACGCATGAATGCAAAGCAAGTATGCACCATTGTCTCACACACACACACACACACACACACCTTGGTTTTGCTATCTTTGTTGGGACACTGAATTGACTTTAATTCTGGACAAGCCCTCCTTAATCTTAGTTATAACCAATTTATGCATAACACTAATCCCAATCCTAACTTTAACCGGTAACACAAATTTTTTCTTTGTGAGAACCATCCAAAATGTCCTCACAACCCAAATTGTCCTCACAAGAACAGTGGTTTCTCAA
>OMLB01043541.1:24356-56694 GCA_900302555.1 Myripristis jacobus | reverse complement strand
AAGGTCAGTCCACACAAGTATAGCTAAACAAGCCCATACACACACACACACACACACACACACACACACACACACACACACACACACACACACACACACAAACCCTTGCTGTGTTGTGCAGAGGCTGGTATTTCCTCAGTAATCCTCCAGCTGTTTAGAAATGATCAGTCACCTGCCTCTCCCTGCCTGCCTGTCTGCTGAGATGGGACCAAGAGCAAACTATCATTTTCTAACTGAAGTACTCCATATTTTGTTTTATAATCATGTCTTTTGCATTGTATGCTGTATGCTGTGTTTTATAATCTGTATTTTGGCACTTGCTGCACGAAAGCTTTTTTTTTTAGGTGTAGCCTTTTTGTTATTTTGGACTAGTCATTCTTGGCTATTGGATGAACGGCTGCATGGATGCTTCCTTGAAAGCGCGTTCAGCGTTTTAACAATGGAAAGCAGACCGCATGTGCAAATATTTTCATTTTGCATCACAATGAAGATCGCATACCAGTACAAGGCCCACAAATCCATCCACAAGAGCACAAAGAGCCAGTTTTTATTGGAGAGAGCAGAGTCTTACAGCAGCTCGCCTCACGTTGTGCAGCGTACGGCCCGGTCTGGCACAAGACAGCCAGCAGCAGTTTGCAGCATGACTACATCTACATCACTATTTCAGGTCATGGTAAAGCACTCCCACACATTCTGCAGAGCCACGGTAATTAGAGCTGCCTCCAAAAAACAATATTCAGTTGTATAAATTATGGTTCATTACAACTTCATTAGATTCTTTATTGGAATTCACATTTTTTGGGGGGCTTTACACGAGCTCTGTTCCTCGCTAACAACAGATGGATTCATTTTGTTCATAGAAAAAAGATGGGCTGCATGTGTGTCTGTGACACTTTTGAAAGTTGCGCTTTGAGAAAGAATCTGGACATTGTATATAACAAGGTGTCAATTTATTTAATTTTGGCGGACAGCTGGAGGAGCGGAGTGTGTTTAAAGCCAGCTAATTCGCTGAACTGCTCTGTTGTGCTTATACTGACAGCTTTATAGGCCCCTGGGGGAGTCACTCTGTCTGTTTTGTGATCCAATATGATCCTCATCCTCATCTAAGAGGGATATTTTTACTTTTTAAGGTTAACAAAATAATATATGCGGGTTTTCAACTTTTGTTCATTATTGTGTTGTCTGAATGCCTGAATCAGCCCTACTTTAAAGCTTAACTGTACATCATTTTGTTTCATTTTGCAGTATACAGGCTCTTCGTGAGAAAATTTTTCTTTATGATGTTTCTCAAATCAGTGTGGTTTAGTTAAAACGCTTTTTATTGACTGAGGATGAGGATCATCCACAGCACTGGAACCTGAGTGGCAGACAGCAACAGCTCCTCTTATTCAAATGAGGTTTGCTCAAAGTGCACCTGACTGGAAAGACGTGTTTATTCTGTGGAGCAAATCAAGACCAAACCAACAGATTGAATTTGTCCAAATCAGCCTGTGAAAAAAAAAATAGATTAAAAAAAATGTAGTAATTTTCAATTTAATCATTCAAAGTCAGTTTTTATGTCTTTATGTCAATATCTTTGACCATATATCAATACAGAACATTTTTATTCCTGTGATGTGACCCCTTCAATGCCCTTTGAAGCAGCTCAAGCAACCAATTTCCTCAAATGTTGTAAAGTACAACTGAAAAGCCATATTTAACATGACATTCTTGTCTGTCAAACAGCTGGCGGCAGGACTGTTCCTTGTACCTTCAAGCTGCTGAAAGAGAACAAGATGTCCAAACAAGGAGGTGGAGCAACGGTGCAGCACCAGTGGATCCATGTGTGCAATGACTGCGGTGAAAAAACGACTTTTAACTTATATAACTTATCCCCAGTGACGTAACCATCCACCGTTACTGTATAAAATGAGAGCAATCAGTCCTGAAGCAGAAGAATACCTTTATTCTCATGATATAGTCCTGGGTGCAGTTAAATGTGATAGATGAGAAGTTAAAATAGAACTAGGACTCCACTGAGCTTTATGCAAGTTTGACAGCACAGATCAGCGGTGAGAGCAGGTTTCTCTCTCTGCAGGAGGCTGTGATGATTGTTCTCTGATGATCAGTGAACAACCATATTTACATCTTTTAGAGTTCATGTCCAAGACAACACTGATCACTTTATGGGAACTGCGGCCAACACTTTTTTTCTTCCTTTCCCACTTACTTCCATAAGGGGTCTTCATCGTTCAAGAAATCCTCTCAGCCCCTTTTCCAAAACTTCCCAGTTTAACCTCCTCCACCATCAATCATACTATTTGTTTTCAAACATTCCGCCCCTCGGTGACTCACACCATTGGGTAATAGTTCAACATCCCTCTGCCTTACAGCTGTCTGCCGGACCCTTGCAGCTTTTGAGTATGAGAAGAAGCAAAGCGTCTCTTGACCTTGGGCCCACATCCCCTCAGTGTTATTGAAAGGCTTTAAACCAGATGTGGAGCTTCCCTCAAAAGAGCGAACTGTCTCGTTGTAGCTCTTCCCAGCGCCAACAAATCTACAACATGAACCCCGCAGCTTGATTTACACAGCCACAGAAAGCCTGTGCCCAAGATTGCACAGAGGCGACGGTGGCGCCTGCAGAGGCTCGACAAGACATGTGCATCCTGAAAAATATTATTCCACGGCCGTGGCTGCCTAACAGTCAGAGATGAATGATTGCAATAGGAAATTCAAATGGGCTAATTAGTTGACCCTACTGATACAAATCCACACTGTAAAGTCTCAAGTGTATTGCACCCACAAGCCACATAAACATGTACAGCAGTAGAAAACTAGATGGCTCTCCTCAGCTGTGAGTCTGCCTGTGTTTTGGGCCGGAGTAAACTTTGTTAAGCCTAATTGACAGGGTGGATCCAAAGCACGCCTTGTATATTTGGTTGTAGATGCTTGTTCACGGTCCACAGTGGATGGATAAAATCCATGTAGACTGTCTGGTAGACTCAACATAATCAAACACTTTTCTTGAGAGATATGAGGGATGTACTGCTTGTATGTTTGTGTGATAAGTCACCCAAACACTACGCCTGTTTTCCATGTGCACATAGCATTTACAGAATACATTCTTTTTGCACATGCAGTGTCGCACATGCAGAAAAACGGATCGTAAAATGGTCAAACTCATCAGTCAGAGCTAGCTGGACCTTTACATGGCCCAGCAGTGTAACTGAAGACATTCAGCTAGTTGCATGTAATAAAGTTACTATAATTAGGTTACCATGAAGGTTTGGAAGCTGATAGATAGGGAGGGCTTTTCTAAGTTGACCCCCAGGATGGACTCAGCAGTGAATTACATGAACTATTCTTGGCACTGGGGCAATTTCTCTGGCTGAGTGGAAGGTCACTGTTTAGAAAGATGATCTTTTCTCAGACAAGACAACTGTTGTTTTTGACACCAATGAGCTTGGAAATTACCCTAAATCCACAGCTGTTTGGTTTCACAATAATACACTGCTGGTTTCTCTCTCTCAACCAAAACGTGTGAACTTTTTTCTTAGATTCATAACTTCTGTGTTTAAGGACAGTGCTGGCCCTGTTGTGGTTTCCTGGGAACAGTTGAGATTATAGTCTGCTTGTTACAAAAATCAGCTGCATCAGTGTGTGCCAGCTATGCTTTGGTATAGCTTAGAATTCAAGGATAACAATTCACTCCTATTCATGTTCAAAAAAATGTTCGGTGATCCTTGAAAGTTTATATGCAGAGGTAATTCCGTCTTGTGAATACTCAGCTGGTGAGCACTTTAGCTAAAACCACAGTTTTACTTTATTATAATCACTTAAAATGTATGCATTACTGCCAAATGTGTTGCTAATTCAAAGCTGGGTGATGTTTTTGAACTCACAGATTTTTAACTCCTCGATACTCCAACTGGACATAAGCGGCCTAAGCCTAAACTGATCTGACCTCCACTACACTTTGGTTCTGCCCTCTGAAGTGTCAGTCACAACAGAGCTGAAGACAGCCGTCGAGCAGAATCTGAACGTGCCTGGACAAAAATAGCTCCTATCAAGAGGCAGATTTTCATGGATTTACTGTCATTTTTGCAAAAGCACACGTCATCCAAAGATGGAATTACCTCTGCACAGAAACTTTCAAGTTCACAAAGCTGTTTTTCACATTTTTCAACATGAATCGGAGCGCAAGAGATAAATTAGTCTCAATGTGTAAGCTACCAAAGTATATTTTGTCCACATTTACACAACCAATGTTTGTGATGGACAGACATGATCATGAAAACCCAAAATAGGGTCCTTTACGATAACCCTTTACAACCGTTTAGAGAAAAAGAATCACTGGAATAAGAAGTGAAAACGGAAATCAGCGTTGTTGGATTTATCTGGAAACAGGTTGTTCCCGACTAACATTTCCCTCTTTGATAAAAGAAGAATCTCCCTGCGAGACACACCGGCAGCTCCCTCTCTCACTTCCCCCATCCACACCCACACACCCTCACTGATACACACACCCACACACACATGCATACACTCACATACCCAAACATACACACACATTCCTTCATTTCCTGGCAGGGGAGACAACGCTAGGTGTCAAAGGGGGCGTTCTCGCATAACTAGTGCGTCGCCATCTGCTTTCACTTACTTCTCACCGTCTGCATGTCACGACCCTGGCTCTGCAGCTCTTTTTCCGACTTGCACCCTTTGGTTTCTGTGTTTGTCCCATGATCTCCTCACTCTCTCTCTCTCTCTTTATGCATCATCCCTGCCTCTTTATTTTCACTTTTTTGTCTTGTGCGCACACACACACACACACACACACAGGCACCCAGTGACAGTTAGCTAATCGTTTTTTGCTGAGCAGAAACAGCTGCAGTCAACACGAGGAAGATTTACTTGTTGCATTGTGGTTGTTTGTGCTATGAGGTCATCTTTGTTATCATAAAGCCATCATGTAAGATAGATTGTCATGAATCACACAGCGGGCGGATTCGGAAACCAAACCTCTTGGTCGAAGACACTTTCTAACACTGTTGGCGGCAACTCTCAGCTTACATCCTCTTCTCTCTTTTTATCTTCATATATGTTCACTGCATTGAAATAAACTTTTGTGACGGTACACGTGTATTAGTAATCATTTTATAACAGTCATAATAGCCATGAGCAATGAACAGGGCAGTTACTTTAGTATTTTATAACCTTTTTGAGACTGCATAGTCTGCCTTTAAGAAGAGACAGGTTATATGGTAGAGTTACTACGTATTCGTTCAACTTACTTGCTTACTCTTGTTAGACTACCTTGGTCTTATTCGCTGTAAAAACTGCCATATCAGTAAGATTAGCCAGCCTTTATGTTTTTATTTTTTTAACCAGATATTAATGTGTCTTACTGATCAGTGCTTTAAAGCATAATCAAAGTCTGTTGCTCTGTTTTCAAAAAAGTCAGTCTCATTATACAATCATACAAGCACCAACTGCCTTTTTTCAGGTAGTTGCGTGTTATTCAACAAAAATGAAGCATTAATTCGTTTTCAAGCTGCTTGGACGGATGGATCGGAAGAATTGAAAAATTGCTGCAAAAATGGTAATGAACACTGCGACACATTGCAAGTACAAAATATGCATTACTCTCAGTATTGGCGAGGAGTGTGTTATTCACTGTCATGGATACGACGGTGATGTAACCGGTATAAGGTGCAGCCAAAGCCACAGCAATGAGCCCCCTCCCTGGTGTTGTTGCTTCACTGTGGCATCTGAGCCTGAGCGTCCCTGGACTTTCAAAAACTTTGGCCAAACAGCATATGAGATGTACCTCATCAATGTGATGGTAAAAATCTGCTCAGTCTCCTTTATACTCCTGTAATAGTAAAGTCATTCAAAGGGAAGCACTCACAAAAGTAGGCTTACAAGCCCTCTGCAAATAAACTGCAAGGGTTTTTACTCGGGTAGCTTTTTAGAAACAACGGGACATTATAATAAAACAATAGTGGTTAATATGAAACATTACACGCCCTGCAATAATAACACATGCTTTTGGACTGAAAATCATATTGGCAGGCCAAATATTACTTTATTGGGTGGATGCTGAAAATACATCACGACTGCTTTAGCTAAAGTAAATGGGACTAATTCAATTATGTGTTCTTTCCCAAGTTTTGACAGATTACACAAAGGTTTAAAGGATGATAATGGCTCAGTTTCTCAATTATAAAATTATACAGGATTTGGTCACGTCACATGTTCTGACTCACTGGTGGTGACATGTTGCTCTTAAATATAACTGCGTATTTCTATTCAGTGTCACATGTTTGTGCATGGGGAGTCTCGTATCCACTTGAGTTACACGTGGGAAGAAACCTGAGCGCCCAGAACACCCACATGAACACCGGGAGAACAAGTGAACTTCACACAGAGCGGCCCAGGGCTGAGATTTGAAGCCTGGGCCTTCGTACTGTGAGGCAACATGCCCCCCTGTTTTAAGCTCAATCAGCAATACTTTAGTAAATACACACTGTTTCCATTTCTATTTGCAGTCGTTTCTCCTCATGGCCACCAGCAGCACTGATGGTCTCTATTAAAAAGATATCAAGCTATAGTTTCTAGTTATTCGGCAGTGTTTATGAATCTTTACATCGTCGTGTGTTTGTGAATATGCATGCTGTGGTGTTATCCACTGCTCTGCATGTGTGGTTGTCCATCTTGATCTTTTAGCAACTGTTCAAAATCAAAATGTGACATGAATGAATCCATTAATTCGATCTGGATGGGCATCGGTTCTAGCTGGCACGCTCGATTTTGTAGCCCTCGGTTTAATGTCTTGCACATGTATCAAAGCTAAAAGAGTCAACTGTGAAAAATGAGTGCATTATCACTACAAGTTGTCTTTGAAGACCACATCACGTTTATTTTCACGAGTGAATGTTGTGGAAGAATGGTGGATGTTGTGCATGAAATTTTCCTTTGGCTAAACTTAAAACAAAGGAAGCCAGAAAACAATATTCTACGTTGGTTGAATCAGATAAATGGAAACAGGTCAGGAAATAGAGTTTGACATGAGTCATGACCGTTAATTGAAGTTTTATTTTGCCATGCTGACACATTCTTTCTGCATGTGTCTGCAAAGGGTGGCGGGACTTTGTGTTTCAGTTGTGCTCCACCCCAAATGCACGGAGCAGCGGTGCAGTGGAGCAGCTATCAAACCAATCTGATTATCTGCAAGTAAAACACATTATTAAACATCCTGCTTTTGATTTGCATCCTTGGAAAAAAGACAAGGCTCAATTTTGCTTCTCAAACATTAGCAGCTCAACAATAAGCACTAACATGTTGAGGTAATGTCTATGATTACTATATTCTGTCTCAAGCAGCACCTAGATATGAGACAGCACCTCAAAAACGCATTTTAACATCTTCTGATCCCTTTAATATTCATATAAAAAGCGAGTTTCGGGAATCATTTGTTTTGGAAAAGGTCTGCAAGGGAAAATCTGCCGGTGCCCAAAGAGGAAAACATTTGAAATTTGGCCCCCATACTCTGTGAGTCAGACAATGTGCTTTGTACCAGTGAGCACGGAGAGCAACAAGATTACGTAACACAGAAATTATTTCCAGACTGGATCTTAATTTCATTGAGTCTTCCGTGCATTTTTGAGGGGAGCTGGGTGGATAAATCATACCCTAACACCAGAGAGCACATGCAAAACTGTGCTGTGGCTTTCACATTCAGTTTCTGCTCACCTCCACTTTGAACAGATGTCAGTTAACATCTCATAAAACATATTACAGCGCTGATCGTCACTGGTACAAACCCACTGAATAACGACAAAGGTGTGGGCCAGTTTGAATTATATAAAAAAAAAAGTGTGGAAAAAAGACTGGGTAATGCTAGGTGTTGCTTGAGACAGAATCATTTGTAGTTTTCTTTGATTTTCTCTTCTTTTGACCAATATCTCTTTAAAAATAGAAATTCTACAACTCTATTATAAATATATGTTACATAATATAAGTTGAAAACATGTTCATCATTACTGTAAATACTTCAATAAATGCTGATAATGTATATTACCATGAATGAACGTGACAATAATTTGCCTGGTGTTGCTTAGTACACTGGGTTCCCTGATAGCAGAAACTCATCATCATAAGAAAATCTTGTTCATTTCAACTTTGTGGCCTTTTTACAGAGGAAGGGTTTTTGTACTAAGTTCTTTTTTTCCCCTTTTCAAAATGTTTAGATAGATAGATATACTCGCATCCCAGACTTTGGAACAAAACTTATAACTTTGCCTTGGGTGAAATAAAACAGTGTGTCCAAGGAGAGCCTTTTCAGCTGGTTCCTATTTAGAAGTGGAACTTTTTTTTTTTTTTTGCTCCAACATTCATGTGAAACAGTAAACACACAGCCTTGTCATGAAGCCTGAATGCGAACCCAGTTGCATTATTAGGTTACCCTCAGCAAATTTCTGCACAGATGCGCAGCGGGGGAGATTCACAGCAGATCTGCAGTGGTGATAGAGTAAACTGGAGAGAGCCTGAAGACAATGAAACTGAAAAAGCACACACACATACAGGCGGCAGGCCTTTGTATTTAGTGGGACTGTCCCGGAAAAAAAGGGTTAAAGTTCTATTTTCAGCACCAGCCACGTATCCTGCTGAAATGTGTTTCAGTAAAACCCTGAACCTCTCATTGTAAATCACTCAGGATAAAAGCATCAGCTAAACTGAGGCAGTGTGCACATAAATTGAATTATTTATTGGATCACTTTTGAGATTGATTCATACACTGAAATAAAATTTTATGTAGCTTTTTGAAGCCGTTATAAGTCAAAGCACAGGTCAAGACAGACTTTTATAGATGCCACATAATAGATAACTCATGTTTAGCTGCCATATAGTTTCATTCTTTGTGTAAAAACATTAACAGTGCCTGCTAATGACTTCAGGCCTTATGCAAAGAAAGACAGAGGCTTGGTGGAAATAACTCAGGCAGAGCCATACGATGAGCTGGACTTCAAGGTGACAGCGAGCAGATGACAACACTAACAATACTGTACGTGGCGGTGTCTTATGCCTTTCAACTCCTGATCCGACTCTGAGAAATTAAGTATTCTGAAACCAGATTCATGAAAATACATCAATGGTTCACTGGGCTGCTTTACATACGCAGCAGATTATGTGTGGAAAAAATTCAAGAAAATGTTTCCAGGGTTCACACACTTTGATTTTTGATTAACTTTGACTTTCTGCTGAAATGTGTTTTACCATTCTGTGAAGTCCATCTTGCAAACACTGTGCATAAGTCTCTCAAAAGGTAGACAATCATACAACTTTAGATTTTTTCCAATCCAAACTGAAACAACAAAATCTGCCGTTGGTGTGGCCAGCTATGTGGATAGAGTTTACTCACAGGGGTAAAATAAGCTTTATTTCTCCTTTCTTTGTCAGACTTAGCATTTACTTGCTTTGCTTTAGCCAGGTTTCTATGATGGGTTTTTTTTTTCAAAACTTTTAGAAAGTTAGGATTTTCCATTCCTTTTCCAGGGCTTTCAATTTTTTCAAATGTTGTGTTTACCAGAATCAAACAAAGTATATACAAAAGTAAATTCAAGTATTTAAGTTATATGTGTGTCCTCTCAGACACTGGTGCTATTAATTAACTGGTTTTACTTTTTTCTGGGAGAGGACGGTTTACAGCATCAGAAAACACCACTGGATTCCAGTATATGAAGTGGGAATTGCCATTCAAATCAACATGCTGGAATGACTGTGACCAATATTGTCACATTATCACGGAAATACATGAAAGAGTTTACCAACAGTCACTACTCTTCATCCTTTTTCCACAGCCAACACTTACAAGGCAGTGAATTTCTTTCCTCTTTGTGTTTTACTGCTGCCACCCAGAGGCTAGAATAAAAAAGTACAGACTGCTGAGTTTCAGCCTTCAGTCTCATGTTAGGCTGAGCTGTTTATCTGCTGGGCCTCCGCGTGGCTTCCCCTGACAAGTCAGTGAATACGTTGCAAAGATCAACACAGTTTCCTGTTCAGGACAGCTACACAGAAAATAACTCGGCTGTTCGGCTATGGCACATGAGTGAGTCATATCCTCTGCAGCACTGCGTACTAGACATGAAGCTATGAATGAAAGCTGCACTTCTCGGAACATAAACGCAAGACGAGAATGAAATGATAAAGTGACATGTCATGTTTGCCAGTTGGAATGATAATAAAAAGTGAAACTGGTGACAGTGCAAAAGCATACAAGTAAAAATAAAACGTGAGGAGAAACTGCCAGTTTTATATTTATAACAAATCACATCACAGCTTATTGTTTTTTATTTTATCTCTTATACCAGGACCAACTCCACCTGCTGTTTCATTAGAAATTCCTTTGGCACACGCCCATTAAAAGACCCGGGGACGAACAGGTAATGATTCATTTTCTACAAGCATTGACCCAAAAATGCAGCACCTTCTGATAGGGGGTCAGGGCAGGAGACAGAGTTATGTTATGTTTTATGTTTCCATTCATCCCACTACGATATGAACTTTCATAGACTTCACACTTTATCAACAATAGCTTTCCATGACCGAAATAAAGTCATCCACATCAGTTCTCTTAAAGGCAGCAGCACTGTTTTGTTTTGATGACTTGAAACTGGGTGCAGTGAAACGGGAAACTGGGAAATGATGGCTCTTCATGGCAAATGATTAGCCACAGAAACAAAATATTATAAGGTGGGTGTTTTGACCAAAAAGTCACATTTAAAAATCGGGGGATTTTCATTACATGCTGTGAAATCTTTAGTAACTCCACATGATTTGCAAGATATTTTGCTGCAATGTAAAATGTGGGTAAATTGTAGTAAATGGGCCAAACACTCGAAATCACTGGGATGATTATGATTACAAAGATTACAGCGAGTAATCGTCCCCAAATATTTCCATCATTTCTTATAAACTGACAACCAGGCTAATGTTAACTAAGCAACTATCACAGATAAAGCTGAACTTTTAATATTAGATTTAGTTGACTTGGCATTATGTCTTTGCTTCAGTAGGTCTGATACTGTTTAATCTTGGAGGGAGGTTTCAGTCTTTGTAGAGTCCAGTTTCAGTTCACTGAGGTGGTGACCCTGGCCTGGCTCTGTGCCTCATTGCTTCCTGCATGGCCGTGCATTACCTGCACCCCTTCCCCAGTTGTCATCCCTGTCTATATTCCTATTGTCTTTTTTCCCGTTGCTCTCTGCTGTCTTCAATGCTGTGCTTTCCCCATTTCCCCTACATTCTTTTTTAAGATTACATTCTGGCTATTTCTGCTTTGTTAGACAGCTGCGGTGGTGTAAGACAGGAAAGACAGAGCAGAGAGAAAGGACGACATGCAGCAAAGGGTCTGCGGCTTAGCCTTAGTTTTATGTGCTATGTGCTCTACATGGAGAGTCAGTGGGGCGCCCCACCATTTCCCCTGCATGCCTGAGTTTCCTGTGTGAGTGAATGGGCCTGGGAGTCATTTGTTCGGGTCCACCCCTTCCCAGGTGGGTCCCTTCCCTCTTGGCCTGGCTTCAGCTCAGAGGCTGATCATCATCTTTCTGCTGCTGCTGTGTCATCAGCCTGCGCCACCGCCTGCTGCTGTGCTCCTCCTGCTGCTTTTTTTTTTTATTCATGTTTTGTCTGTTTGTTTGATGTTTATTCTTGTTCTGCCATGTCTGCCAAAATCTGTTCTTGATTAGGTTCATTCTGATCTGGCTGGCTCCCATGCTTGCTCCTGACATGTTACATATTCTTGCTTCATCCACAGATGTCTGATTCCCTAAGGAGTGTTAAAATTCCTCCCCAACCTACCTCCACAGAGCGCGCTCGAGCTTCCCCGCCTCGCTGCTCTATCTCATCTCCTTAATCATAAAACTTCAGCATTTTCCTTGCTCGAGCCTCATCTACTGCATCTCCCCATGACACTGAAAAACAAAAACGCACATCAGTGTGACTCTGACCGGAACACAAGGTCTTGAATTATGAGCTGTTTCCTTTAAAAGTTCTGCCAGTCTTGCCTCCCCATTAACTATCTACACGAGGCCTTTCTAAATTGTCTTAACTCCTTTCTTGTTTCACTGTCAAACTTCATCTTAATACCCTCTTTCTAATTCCCTCTTCTAACAAGCATTTATCCCAAACCGTTGAGTCTTTATTTCTGTGGCTGTAAGCATCTAAGCTGTTGGTTATGGTCATCCAGGTGTATCTTCCCTGAGACAAACGTGTTACAGCCTGACAGTAAGTGTCAAAGTGTTGCTATGCCTGAAAATATCACCTACCCACTGATGAAGACTGTTAAGTATCACCCATAATGAATCTATGATGAATGATGGCTTTGGTTTGTGTTTATTTTCTTCATGTTGTTGAATGCAAAAGAAAGAAAGAAAGTGCACAAAGAATCCTTCACTAGTAACTTCCACCTAGAACTTTTTTTTTCACTCACATGCACAAATTTAACATCTGAATCACCAAACAAGTATGCATTACAGCTTGAAAAGGGAATGTTTGATCACTGGGTCCTGAGGAGGCAAAGAAAATAGAAGTTTGCTTCATTTATCAAAATATTACGTGGCCGGCCTTGTGGAGCTCAGAGAAATCAGAAAACACCAGATCATAGCCTTGGATGGTGTGAAGCGTTGTTTTCTTTCACAACAGGCCCTATAAGGACATTTCTGTGGCCACACTGCATGTGTTTCAGTCTTCCATAACCATGACACAACCTTCAGACTTTACATGGAGCTCCCTGTCACATGGACCGCAGAGACTACAAGCCTCTCCTGAAACTGTCTATTCTCAAAAAGTTAATTTAAATGGGGAATGTCCTGCAGGAGAATAGCATTACATACCATTACGTAGAGCTGAAAGGTAGTATATCTCCTTAGAATATGTTGTATGTGATATAGCTCAGTCTCATCATGACATGCTTATCTGTGAGTGTGGGAAATATCGCTGGCCATGACTCTCAGGGCAGCTAATGCTTAACAAGGGGCCTGTTAGAGGACAGGAGAAGATTGGACGATGTTGTGAAGCTCCTCCCCGTCTCTCTGCAGCAGAAAACTGCAGCCAAGCTGCTGAGGGCCTGGCATGCAATGGTACCACTAAGGCCAGGGGAACATGGTGTAGTGTTCAGAAACTCATGCAGTGACTCTAAAGCCTCTTCCTATTCTTTGAACCAGTATTTTTCATTCTAGATTGGTCACAAGACTAGATTTACAGACAAAACTGAAATGTATGTTTTGACCGCTTCCAGGTGTACAAAGCAAGGTTTTTATGTACTAATGCTCCAGTGTCAGCCGCCTAAATCACAAAGTGGAGCTGCAACAGAGAGGAGCATTCACTCTCAGATCTGGTGTCTGAAATGGATATTTCTCCACCTAGAGGAAATGACAAAGCTGAAATTAAAATGGGAAACTTTCTATTTGAAATGTTGTTTATTTTATTCATAATGTTTATGCCTTCATCATGAATACACAGCAAAACCACTAGGTGGCTGCATCATCACAGTGTAAAGCAGCATACTGTGACAGTCTGCCAGAGGGACAATGAGGTATAGATTTATAATTAAAGTTAAAATATGGATAAATATTCTTTCATAATTTGACTGTCTTTCATGTGAACACTTAGCTATTACAGGAAAACAATGCCATACCTTTCCAAGGGAACTTATCATTGTTTTTTTTATGTTCTGTGAAGAAAACAATCAAAGAATGGCTTGTTTAATAAAACGGGGCAGGCACTTGTGTTACACTATGTTTTCTTGGTAATGAAGTTGTTTTTTTGTTGTTGTTTTTTTAACTGTTGTTCAAACCTCTTGCCACCATGAGGAGTTGCCAATGTGCAACACTGCCTAGTGCAGTTTTAAATCTGAGTTGCAGAAGCAGAATAATTTTTTTTCTTGACACATATCTGAAGATAAAAGTCCTAGACTGGTGTATTTATAAACATTAAAAATGTAGAAAAATAATTTACAGACTAAAAATACATATAAAATTCCCATTCAGCTGGAATGACGTCACAGCCTGTGCCTAAATGTGTTGTACATTTCTAAACTCGTAGCAGATGGTCAGATTTGGGGGGCATATGCTGTACACATGAGCCGCACCACGTATCTGATAAAGTCTCAGAAAACACTCCTATATGTAAATGTTTTCACCCAGAAAGAAACATGAATTCAAACAACTGGGACAAATTCATAGACTCATGAAGCACAAAGACTCAAATAAAGGTACCAGAGAGCAGAGAAAGGGAGAGATGAGATGAAATACTTGAGAGAAAAATGACATTGGTCTTAATAGACATTTAGTTTAGCCCATCAACTCACTGAGTATTTTAACATTAGGGTGAGAGAGATGTCACCTTTTAGTAATTCCTGCTATCATGAGGCAGGGCAACTCTGTCAGCTTTTATTTGCCTACTAATCTAAATCCATTGCAAACTGTATCTATTAAAACAGACTGCAAACGTGGCTACAGCACCTGTTTTTTTCCCTCAGTGCTGACTGTGTACATTTCAGCATTTTCTTCGGGCAGCAGACTACTTTTGATGAATAAGCGTTAACTAAACCATTATTTTGGGGTTATAGGTCCAAAAAGATTGAGAGAGTATCTCCTATTTATGTTATTGAAGATTTCTATCTTCTGTGAGTTAAAAAAACAAAACAAAAAAAAACAGGACAGTGATGCAGGGTTTACCCTACATTACATTGTGGCCTCATTTTACATCATTTTACAAACAGAGGAGAAATCCTCTGACACTGGTGCCCTATTTAAACCTATTATCTGCCAGGCAGCTATCTGATACCGGTTTCGGCATCTCTTGCCCCATGTCTTTTTTAGCAAAATAGCCTCTATCAAGTGTATCAAGTTCACCAGCTTTGTAGTTTCTGCTGCGGAGAACATGAATCCTGCTGGTGTTTGGGTGGCGGTCACGACCTGTTTCTTATTCAACTAGTCAAACCTGAACTGGTGCTCAGAAGGGAGTGGAACTGATTCCTGTAGACCTACTGCACATGAAGTACAACCCTATTAAAAACATGATTATAGTTAAAAAGATTACAATCACATATGAACATCACAGCAAGCACCTCTACCTCCTACTACACATTAAAACACATAATAACACCATGGTAGAAGAGACTAACTAACTTTTGGGAACCACAGGCGCTTTATAATCCCTCTACATGAATAATAACTGGGATATACTGGCTTGGTTATGGCCTAAATGGAGTAATAACACCACTTTCTAAAGCAGACAGCCCATTGTTAACTATTCAAATGTCGACTCGGGGTCATGCACTGAACTTGATTTACATTTCCTTCTCACATTACACAAGTATAGGTAGGGTAGCGATTCGTTCAGCAGGAAGCCTGTCTCTCCCCTGTTGGCTGGATTGTACACGTCAGCAGTCAATAAGTCACTGTTGTAGCCGACCATGGTTCATAGTCCCATCATCCTCTTCCTGGTATGGACGTGCTGACACATTACACCTAGTTTCGGTAAGTCAACTTAATCCCGCTGGGCTAACTTATTTCTTTTTAGACGGGATGAATAAATACACAATGTGACGCGTCAACTTTGCGCACTTTGTTCTGCTTTTCGTTGCTCACAGGTGCCGCGATACAATGCTTGAAGCGGATGTTTGACACGCTTTTGAAGGCAAGACACGATCCTCCGCGGGGGGGAGGAAGAAGAGCCATTACAAGAAACTTTTTTTGACACTTCATTGAAGACGGCACGCCGAAGGACGCGGGGAGGAAAGTAGCGTTACGTCGCCAAACGAAGCGAAGACGGCCGCGATGCTGAAGTTACTGAGGTGTCTGAGAGCCCGTGTTTTGCTGCTGTGAGAGGTTGTCCTGCGCTTTGAGAAAATGAGGTTTCGCTTGCTCAAAAGGAATCTGCTCTCCGTGCTGGGTGTTTCCTTGGTAATTGTGACTCTCTTGTTTTCCACACGTGTGCTGCTCGTTTCCCAGAATGACACCAGCGGACCGAGCAGCTTGGTGCCTCAGGAGACCCAGGGGCTGCACTCTGGTGAAACGCAGAGATTTCACTTCGGCTCCGTGTCAGAGTTGACCAAATCAGTTTACAGTGCCAATTACAAGCAGTTCATTCTCAATGCGGATAAGTTTCCGGGGGAGCCTCTGCTGGTGCTCGTTGTGCAGGTCCACAACAGGCCTGAATACCTCAGACTGCTCATCAAATCACTGGAGAATGCTGCTGAGGTCCACAGCTTCCTCCTGATCTTTAGCCATGACTTTTTTTCAGAGGAAATAAATACCATTGTGCAAGGGATAACGTTTTGCAAAGTACTGCAGATTTATTTCCCCTTCAGCACTCAGCTGTATCCTAGTGAGTTTCCTGGGCAGGACCCGCGGGACTGCCCTCGGGACATATCCAAGGAGGAGGCTCTGAAAACAGGATGCCTCAACGCAGAGCACCCTGACTCCTATGGACACTACAGGGAGGCCTCGATCACTCAGACCAAACACCACTGGTGGTGGAAAATGCACTTTGTGTGGGAGCGAGTGCAGGCACTGCAGGGATACAGTGGTTTTGTAATCTTCCTGGAGGAGGACAACTACATCTTGCCTGACTTCTACCATCTTTATAAATCAATGATTGAGTTCATGAAGAGCAGCTGCCAGGACTGTGATGTCCTGGCTTTGGGCAACCACAATGCCCTAACCGATTTTATCAGACTGTCCAACAAGGTGATGACCACCGGGTGGATGTCCACCAAGCACAACATAGGCATGGCCATCTCCAGGGAGGTGTACTACAAGCTGATGGGCTGCAGCGATGTCTTCTGCACCTACGACGACTACAACTGGGACTGGACCCTGCAGCACCTCTCGGGCTCCTGCATCCCGAAACCTCTGAAGGTGCTGGTGGCCGAGGGATCCAGGGTTCTCCACACAGGAGACTGTGGCCTTCACCAGAAGCAGAACTGCAGGCCAGAATGGGCCTCGAAGAAGATTGAGGAGGCCCTTCAATTGGCCAAAGAGGGCCTCTTCCCTCCATCGCTCGTCCTTAACGGCGCAGAGGCCGTGGAGCACAAGCCACACATGAAGAATGGAGGGTGGGGAGATGTACGAGACCACATGCTATGCAAAAACTATGCCAAACGCCTTTGAACTATGCATTTTCTCCAAGTAACATAAAGGATAAAACTCATTTATACAGGTTCTGCGGAAGATGTGCCATTCATACACAGCTTTTCAGGGTTTCATTTTGCTTTTCTTTTTTTTTTTTTTTTTAACTTCCACTGAGGTCTTCCAAGGGTTGAGACTACACACAGTTCAAAGAGGTTGCATGTGTGTTTGTACAGAGAGTTAACCTTAGTTTTTATCCATACTGTCAATCACCAAAGCTACACAGTTGCCAAAGACTTCCCTAATATTTTTGTTGTGTATAATGCATGCAACCTCAGTTGTTTTACTTTTCTGTCATCAGGTTTCATTTTCTCTTGACAAATCAGTTCTATCAGTCATGGAAAGAGAGTAAACTATAACAGAGTTGCCAAATTCATGTGATGATATTTGCAAATCAATTGCAAAGTCAAACATTTGCATTTGTCCTTTGAGGGACCCGCCCATGACATTGTTTATCCAAGTTCAACATTTTCTTTATGTGGTGTGTAATGTGTTGGAATGATAAAATGAAACATTCAATTGTATTTTTTTTTTTTTACATGTGCTTTTTTTATGGTACGATTACAAGTGCAACAACATAAATGCACATGCAGTGTACAAACATGTGAGTTGTTAAAGATGTGTACACAACAATCTTCCATATACTGCACAGTTTTAAGTTGTTAATGTGCGGTTGAACCAGTGCTGCCTTCGAAGCTGACATCAATGTCAAAATGATGTTATACACACAGCAGAATTTGTGTTACTGATCATAACCTTCAGTTTCTTGCTGTTAGAGCCAGGTGTCGCTTGAGTTGGGGCGGGTATTGACAGAAATTGGTAAATGCTTTGCCTGCCACACACTCGTTAAAGATGTACATATCGCTGACTGGTTGCAACAGCAAGGAACTGGCTTTAGTATTGATTTCTGGCCGTCTGTGACTGTAGCTTTGCTTTTTGATAGGCAAGAGTTGACCTATTTGTAGTGTTCAAAGTTTGGGGTTTGCAAACAGAATCGTGGTCATTTGTGACTCCAGCAATCTATATTTGCACGTTCTTTATGAAAAGGTATACACTGGGATATAACACAGTGACAACACCCATCAAGGGACTACTGTTTGAAATGATCTTTGGCTAACACGCTTACAAATGTAAATATCTCACTCTCACCAAATGTGTCCCTGGAGTTGCCTTCTATCATTTTAAGGTTAAAAAAAAAAAAAAAAAAAAAACATCGACATGAGCAAAATGGTGCCTGAATGCTGACCAAATGTGCCTTGTAATCATCTGTTCATTTGATATATCTAAACCTGTTGTAATATTTTTAGAGGTGCACTGATACCTTTTTTTTTTTTTTTAAACCAAATACTTAATTATGACTACTTGCCAATACTGAGAGCTCATATTTCTCATGATAGGTAACTGTGTTTCAGTGTTTTTGTTCTCATTTAAAGCTTATGGAGGGAAAACTGACTTGGTGAAAATAGAATATGTGTTAACCCGACGAAAGGCTTTTTGTCCCACCACATTTTGCAGCATATTGCAGTTATTGCATAACCATTGCATTGCACTAGTAACCTGTGTGGTTCTAGGTGAGACCCAGTAAGTGCTTTAATGTGGTATAGTGCACCACTTCAGATGTGGGGCCTCCAATAATTGTCAATTCATGCCTTATGGAGATTCACGGTTAAGAATTGGGAAAATGAATGTGAAAGTGCAATTAATTGTCTCTGAACTTTTATTGCTAAGGACAATCAGTTCAATCAGAATATTATTTGGTTCCCAGTACATAGAGAGCTTTGGGAAAATTAGATTATGCTGTGTGTGTCTTTGTGTGTATTTTGTGGGCATGGATGCATGACTCATTAGCTGGTGACCTGTAGCTGATATAGCCATTCAGAGTATGACCAAAACGTTTTTTTATGTGACATTGTTTTCTTTGTTTTTGATCATTTCTTGAAATAGTTGTTTGTAGCTCTATGTTCACTCAGTGTCTGCCAAAATTTCAGAATAAAAGAGGTTCAATTTTGACTGGTTGTCTGTTTATATGAAATAATCCACAGGTAAAAATGCTCATTTAAGACAGCAGAGCATTAATATCAGCCTATTAAAAATACCACAATGTATGTGTGTAAAATAAATAATAAGCATGCGTCAGTTTTAACAGTGCTCATATTAGGACACAAGCACAAGCTGTCCAAAAAACCCCAACAACAACAACTTGTGAATGTAGCTGAAATATTGAAATATATGGCTGGAAAGATGAAGGGTATTTTTCCCAGGTCGGCGTCATGTGACTGAATCCTGCGCTTTCATTGGCTACAGTCACCTCTCTGTTTATTTCCGGAAGTGAATTGTTGTGAGTGTCAGACTTTCCAAAAGGGCTAATAAACCTGAAACCCCGGCGCTGTGAGGAAAAGGTAAGGACGTGTTGTTTTATGTTCAGCCTCTCACACTTGGTAGACACACAGTCGGTCAGCTAACAGACAGCGGTAGTTTATTAAGCTGTTTACGGTTTTAGACAAGGCCAATGTCAGCTAGCTAGCTCGCTGTCGCTCCCTGTAGCTTACGTAATGGACTTTCTCATGTACACCAGACAGCTAAAATATCTTCAACACATTGTCAGCGCCATATCAAGTGATAGTGGAAGTTGTATGTCCATTAGTCGGTGACATGACATTGTAAATGAGCTGTTTGTGTGCCAGTGCGCTAGTTATCGGCCAAACCAGGCAGCTAACTTCAGCTAACATTACACCGGGTAACAACAGCCTGCTAATGTTGCTAACCGCCGTCAAACACAGCATTAAAATACGTCCTTATCGACACAGTCTCCTCCGTTATGTGATTCTGACTGACTGTGTGGTTAACAAATTTAATTTCATCCGACATACACAGGTGTGACCTCAGCCGAGCCACAGGATGGCACATTGGTTTCATAGAAACCCACTGAAGGCAACAGCGCCTGTTTCCTTTAACTTCTACGGAGTGGCCGGGAGCCCTGCTGCCAACAAGATATGCAAGTATGTCTTATCACTGCTTTCCACAGGCAGGACAATGTTATCAGCACGTAGATACTGTGACTGTGAGACAGCAGTGTAGTGTACAGTATTTTGTCTATTCATCCAGATGATATAATGTAGTTCCTTGCCATTAGCACAACCCATCTGAAGGCTGTGACAGTGGCTTGGACACGGTCACCTGCTTGCTAACCAACATGGCTCAGTAGTTTTGGATACTGTGGTGGTCAGTGTGATTTTGAAAGTTGGCAGATTGCTGTTTGGTAAATCTGTTTCAATGCGCTCAGCGACCTGAGGACAACCAGGGCACGACTCCTGGAAATGTTCACTGATCTCACCTGCAACCCCGAGATCATGAAAAATGCCACAGATGCTTACTTCTCCCTCCTACAAGGTAAGCTCCCACTGCAGCCCACATGTAAGCCCATCTACTCTTATTTTTAGAAAAGCCCATATACTCTTATTTTTAAAAAAGCCAGTCATTTATACTGTTGATGATCACACACTGTGCCTGATTGATTACAAAAAGTAACAAACTTAGTTGTTTTTGCCCTGTTTTAATTAATATAAACTGTGTTTCCTTTGTTGCCTTCTAACATGCCTTGTGTTGTGATTATTTTATGTTGCCACTAACAAGCTGCTGCTGTTGACTTGATTGCTTGATGATACAATTAGGCTTCATCGTATCCTTGGATGGAAGTACACAGGAGAACAAGATGAGGTTCATCCAGAACTTCAAGTGGACTGACACCTTACAAGGGAACACACCAAGGTAACGACAACACAGGCTTGGTTCTTCAAGTGCCAGGACAGGTGGATTGTAAGGCCGTGTCCCCATCTGGTATTAAAACGTGTCTTTGGTGATCCAGTCACAAGTGGACAGCTGTCAGTCCATCTGTTCTCACCTGGCAGGAGAGCGCGTCTTCACTTGCGTTTCACCTGCACACGTGTGATCGGATCTCACTTTTCCTGCTCTACATGCAAATAAACACATATCACTTTCCATACACAAAGCTTAGTTTATTTTTTGGTGAGTTGAGAAAGAGAGAATGAGAGAGAGAGATGAGTTTATTGTCCTATGCACAGCAAAACAGATGGTCACACCATGCAGTAAAATTCTTACTGTACTAGTTCTCCTTCCACGCAAAAAAATAAAAAGTAGAAATAAAATACACTTTATCAGGCAACAGGCATTTAACAGAAGGAAACATCCTTGCTCACTCCATTCTCATTTTAATGCACAGTCAGTTACTTATTATGCATTTCACATCTATAAGTTGTTATAGGCTTGACCCGGTCACATTCAGGCTCAGACTGTTTCATTATTCCTTTGGGTTTGAGAGGCTTTCCGCTTCAGTGGATCAGTCAACAAGCATCATGTTGACAGTTTGCGTTTTTATTCATTAAGTAGCTGCTTTTTAGCTGACCGGCACTTCAGTTTGTGTTTGTTCCATCAGCTGACAGTTCAGCTGTGCTAGGCCGAGTCAAGAAAGATATTTTCTCTTTTGGAAAAGTGATAGTCACCCGTGCACCTCCGAATGTGGCCGGCGTGATCGGATCTCAAGATGCATTGAGGACACATTGCTTCTGTTTACACCTGTACTTTGAGGTGTCAGCTTGTGATCGGATCACACAGGACGGATGGTAATGCCAGGTGGGAACAGGGCCGAAATGACACCATTTGTGTAATTCTGAAGTTTTAAATTGTATTGCTGTATCGGCTGTGATGGATGATTTTCTACTGATGGACAGTTAATTGGCTTTTGTGAGGCTTTTGTCAAGTGGATAGGTTGCTGTTTATTGATTTATCTGTTGTTATTTTCTTTTTTTTTATTTATTTGTTTGTTTTTGTGTGAGGAAACCTGAAGCAAAGTGCTCTCCATTAGCCATTGACCATCCCTGCTTTCATCCCTGCTGTTGAAGCCTTAAACTTGAATTACAGACTGTTAGCTGACTGTCGGCCACGTCCATAATGAATCAGTTTTTCATCAGTGCTACTTGTTCATCCTCGTATTGTTGACTGCTGTGTTTGCACCAGTCCTTTATCTCTTGCCACTCTCTTCTTTGTTTTCTCTGGCTCCTGTTTCCACAGTGCCCAGCAGGATGCAGTGTTTGAACTGGTCTCTATGGCCTTCAACGTGGCCATCTGGTACACCAAGTTTGCCTCAAGACTAGCTGGGAAGGAAAAGTACGTCTTGCTTATCTGCTGTATTTGTGTGTTTTTCTTTGTATTTATGTTTGCCAGTCAATTTTCCAAGCTTTGATATTTGCAGTCTTGAATTATGGTAATGTCATAATATTGCATGTTAGATAATTATCCATAGCCTTTTTCTGTGGTTAACTGTGTGCTATACTGAACATCTAATGCTGCTCCCCTATCTGATAGCATAACAGAGGCTGAAGCGAAAGATGTTCACCGGAGCCTGAAGGTTGCTGCTGGGATTTTCAAAAATCTGAAGGTGAGGAAGATGGATGATGCAGATGAGGCAGATTCTGGCCCCAATTCACCTTCAGTCTTATTCCCATTTAGGGCTTGGCAATATATTAATATTATATCGATACTGTGATATGAGACTAGATATTTACTTGGATTTTGTATGTCAGTGATGTCATGATATTTGGTTTTGTCTGTATCACTCAGCCCTGCTTCCAGTGTCAGTAATAGTATGTAGCGTTATTTTTAACATGAAATGAAGAGTTATTTCACAGTGAGCGTCCTGTATCTATTTTGGGCAAGTAATAAGGCCAGTGAATGAACTTATATTGCCTTTATACTTTTCCATCAGTGAGGATAATTTTCCAAGCAAAAGGCCACTGTAATTGCTGACAGAATTCAGTCATTGATATGTTCTCTCATTTTGCCAATCATCAAATAAGATGATAGATGAATTACATACATCTTAACTTTTAGGGAACTTTGGCACAACCTCAGGCACCCATGGGATTTCCACTTTCTCCACTCGTCTCTTAGTGTCTGATTGTTCCACTTGTTCTCTGGTGTGTCTACTACAGGAGGTCCACATCCCTCGCCTCATCACCCCAGCCGAGAAGGGCAGAGACCTGGAGCCCAGAGTGATTGATGCATATATCATCCAGTGCCAAGCGGAGGCACAAGAAGGTAGCTGTAGTTTCGGCTTTGAGATAGAAAATTATAAAGTGTTCCAAATTTGGTAGTTGGCAAATTTTATTCATGGTACAAAGTTTTTCACTCAAGTTTTTCACTCAAGTATGTATTGCCAGTGGAGCCATCAGGCCACATTTGTTATTGTCTCTGGCACTTAACAATAAACCAGTGAATCGAAAAATCAATAAATTAATTGACAATGAAAATAATTCTTAGTGCCAACTCTTATCATCAGATTGTTTTTTTGCATCATAATATTTTTGTCTCAAGTATATAAGTCTCAAACCATGCATCAAAACAAGCTTTTACAGCAGCAGCTCTTAGTTGAAGGTCAGTTTTCCCTTAAAGAACAATAAAGTTTATTTTTTTCCAATTTGAAAGTGCTAACTGTTACTTTGGGGCTAAGGTGTAGAGAAGAGGAGAGTTAAAGTAGGACAAGTTTGTCTTTGCATCCATAGTTAAACTGAGGTTGGCATGTGGGCGTACATCTAGTGGTGATCACAAGTCATGTCTCCTTATAAAACCTCAGCCAGTTCCAGTGCGTATGCAATATTATGCCTATATCTTATTTGTCTTGGGTTTCTCTGTATCTCTCCCTCATTTTTACAGTGACAATTGCCAGAGCGATCGAACTCAAGCATAATGCCACACTCATTGCAGCTTTGGCCTTTGAGACCGCAAACTTCTATCAAAAAGCAGGTCAGTGTTTTTTCACTCATAGTTTTGAAACAATCTACCAAAGAACTGATTGATTTGTCCATTGCACATTAATAATGGGGCATTAAAGGTTAATATGTTGGTCCTTCTAGACCACACACTGAACACCCTGGAGCCAGAGTGCAGCAGCAAATGGAGGAAGTATCTTCAGCTGAAGCAGCACTTTTACATGGCCTATGTAAGTCCATGCCTATTCCTGTATTCTTAACTCAGGCTAATGTAGGCCTCTATCTTGACAGTTTATTAGCCTTTGTTTATTTAGGGAAAGATTACTGAGCTTGCTCTTTTTCAGCAACCCTCAGACTCACAGTCACACACATCAATACATTGACAAATGGAAGTTGCACAGCACACAGCACAGTCTTCTACCGCTGCCCAGCCAAGGCAGCTCGACCATGGCTGACAGTGGTTGTCATTGGAGGGGAGAGTATTTTTCATTCACTTGCGCTGCTTAGATTTCATCAGCAACATTTCAAACACAACCTTCTCGTACCGTTAGGAAGACAAAATCAGACTGCTTGATTAAGACACAGAGTTTGATGTGAAATTCTCTCCCTTACAAGGATAGAAATGGAAAATGACACAGCCCAGGGTTACTCAGCTTGTGACTCTTTGACCAACACAAATCTTCTGATTGCACTCATTCCTCCTGTTTGTAGGCATACTGCTATCATGGACAGACTCTGCTGGCCAGTGACAAGTGCGGCGAGGCCATAAGATCTCTCCAAGAAGCAGAAAAGTGTATGTATCTCTTACTTTTGACATTTATAGTTCTTCTTCTTTGCACTGCAATAAAATCCAAAGCAAATGAAGAAAAAACATTCATTGGACTGTATAGCTCATTTTTTGCAGCATGCTGCTGTTCATTCTGCCTTTGTTTGTTGAATGGTACGCAGGGCGTGTCTTTTCAAGAAAAGCAGTTGGATTAATTTAGTTTAACTTACTGTAGCTGGTCAGTTCCTCATTGCTTCAGCGCCACATGCTAGAGTGTGCATGAGGAGGTACTTAATCTCAGGGTTGTGGTATTTTCAAATAATTAATTCACACTTTAACACTTTCCAACTAACATCCATATTTTTTGCTTGTACCCACCTTAACTTTGTGGCTTTATATTTTATAAATCTGATGACGTCTGTGTTTAGGTTACTCCCGTGCTGAGGCCTTGTGCAAGGAGTATCGTCAGACCAAAGGCCCGGGCAGCACAGCCAAACCGTCAGAGCAGCTTTTCTTCCTCAAGCTTGGCGGCCTCATCAAAAACACCCTGGAGAAGTGCCAGAGAGAGAACGGCTTCATGTGAGTCACTCAGGCCAGATACACACATTCCTAAAGCATGCACATTCATGTATTTGCACGGATACAGATGTGAAAGTAAATCAAATAGTCTCATTCATCTGGAGGCTTGTATTTGTGCTTCATCGGGGACATGGCACACAGATGTCTGTCGTGGGCTCTCAGATGACATGAGGCGCCCTCTGGTGGACATACTGCAGGTCCTCTCCTCATGGCAGCCATGGCTGAGAAAAAAATGTGTTGTAGCAGTCAGCAAGCTGGCTCAGCAGTGGTTAATTTCTCTGACCGCACTGAATTTTACAAGGAACTGATCATTTCACCAGTGGCTCATGTTTTGTTTGCTTCTTCAAGGTTTTGGGGGGGTAACATGAAGTTTTCAGCTTTTGATTTGACTCGTTTTGATTTTATTTCATTTAACTCATTGACTGCTGTTGATTTGAGCTAATAATTGCCCATTCAGCACCAGTTGCACTCTTTGCCAGGCTGAAAGGAGCTTCCTTCTTTCTGTTATCCCTTTTTGTTTTTTTTCTTGCCTGTTATGAGATTTCAGGTCGGTGGTATCATTTTTGTTTTCAATAAACTGTGAGCCTGTAAAGCTCTTTGAGACTGATCCAAATGAACTGTTAACCTAACGAGCTCGTTGGCTAGCTTATCTCACTGTCTCATCAGCCATTAGTTACTGTCCCCTTAACAACACATGTGATTTGCATGATAGGTGATATTATGTAGCCATTTGCCCATGCCACAACCAGTACTCCAACACAACATGGTGGTTACTAGGGGATTTGTGTGCAACTGCAAAACTTTTACATTGACTGATTCACTGATTTATTTATTTTTTTTTGCCAATTTAATCGCAATTTTGGGCATATGTCCAGATACTTCCACAAGGTCCCAGCTGAGCCACCCCAGCTGGAGTTGAAGGCAAGCTATGGTCTGGCTGAGCCTGTAGCGTTCGAGCTGCCGGCCCTCAGCGAGCAGTGCACACCTGAGGTCTATGCCACCTTTGACCTGACCAAGGGGGCCAAAAATGACAAGGTACCTTAAGTCCTCTACAAGTAAATTACAAGCCATGCTGAGTGATAGTATGCATAAACATGCAATCTTTATTTCAAAGTTTGGATTCCATGGCTGAACTTCACTTCACAGTAGTTCAGTTGAGTTTACGTCTTTTAATGTAAAATTCAGTCCTCTTCACTTTACCTACTTTACTGTGGTTCACTTTAGCTCAGTTTGTCGGATGTTCAGTTTGGAGGTTGGTGTAGCATGTGTTAAATATTTGTTTCATTCCCTTGTGTTTTGATTCCAGGCCAAACCCAAACAGGAGGAGGAAGTGAAACCGGTCAAGGAGCCAGATTTGAAGCCTCAAAAGGACACAGGCTGCGTCATCTCCTAAACTTCCTGTGGATGTCATTTTCCAGTCTCATGCTTCATTATCACCTATCATAGTGATGGCATCCGTTTCCTTTCCATGAAAAGTAAACCTCCACAGGCAAAATGTCATTTTTTTTGTATTGTTAATCCATGGTGTTTTACATTGATGCTGGAAAATGCAGTGTATTTCGCAATGACAATATATCACCTGAGCGCCATCAATCTTTTATCTTCACAGTAAAGCAAAAGCCAATGTATCATCTTAGAGAGCAAGACAGGAAACATTTGACAGCTTACCATAAAACAAATTGCATCGATGACATTGGTGTTCAGAACTGCCTGAAACTGATTTTTTTTAATGTTAAGGTAATACAGTAAGTAAAGTAATTCAAAAGATTTTAAAGGAAGGATAATTCTGTACAGTATGGTTAGTAATTATAAGTTAGAAGGGTTATAATAACTCAGTCAGGTCAGTTCAAGAGGCTATTTCAGAATATAGATAAATGTGTTGTAAGGGTAAACTAGTCCTATAAAGGTGCCTTGTTGCATGTAAACCTGCATAATGTGGGCTCTTACAGGAGCTAATGACTCAGTCTCAGGATTTCCAACCTCTGGCATTGGAGTGCCCTGGCCTGCCTCTTGATGCCTCAAAAATGGAAACTGGCCCACTGAACAAAACAGAAAATGACTTCTGAATATAGACCTGGATAAAAAAAAAGCTAAAATACTGCTAAAAATGGCTTTAGATGCACTTGAACTGTCTTTGAGATATCCTGTTAGCATCGGAAATAGAAAGAAAACCTTAAATCGTGTATTAACCATTAAGCAGAATATGATATGTAACTATTCATAGACTGAGAGCTTCTGCAGAGAATCATTTTGGACAAAAAAAAGGCCCATTTGGTATTTCTGGTGCTGTCATTAGGTTGGCATCCTCAATCAAAGATGTTTTGTGGCATGAGTGAACTCAACATTAAATTATTTTTTTCATTTTCACTTTAGTCTTTAAGCTTTTAATTGGTTTAAAAATTGGTTTCAAATTGTGATTTTGTTCTGGACTGCCTCAGAAAACGGGATGTTCATGGTGAAAATGAACTGAATAGACAGAAATGTAAATCAAGACTGTATGGTTTATTAATGATATATTGGATTTGTTTGTTTTTTTTAATCTGTAGCATTATCACTTTTCTTTTTGACTGCATGATGCATTTATTGTAGTTCTTTTTGTACATGAGGTAGCTGTTTTCTACTTATACTGTTCATTTTAGGAAAACTATATTAATGGGCAAGGCTAATCATTCGTTCATATGATAGTGGCTATGTGGGGATTTTGTAAGACATCCCTGTTAATAATAGCTCTTAATTTATTACTAATGTTTAATGATATTTGAGTCGAGAACTGAGAACACTCATTGTGACCATACAGTCCTACACGAACCAAGTCACACGTTTTTGATAATTCTGTTTTCTTTCACCAAACTACCTACGGAGCTGCATGACACTTTCTTTGGAAAGCTTCTTAGTTGCAGAGAAAATGGTTGATTGATTTCGGAGTGAAGGCGTATATGTGGGGGACATGACCGGATAATGTGGACGTAAAGACATAACAGCTCACAGGCCTGTATTGTGTAGTAAAAAGCATAATTTTTTGTTTTAGTTTTTTGGAAAAATGATGTCACATGCTGCTGAAGAGCTAATCCAGCTGTTTTCAGAGAGCTCCTCAAGTTGAAAAATGAAGAAATCTCAGAAGAAGCGTTAATTGTCAATCGCTTAAAGTCATGTATAACCTGTAATGTACTTTTCACGTGTATTTGCTTTGAAACAACATCTAGCCTCCACAGCTTTTGACAATACAGTTCTGAGAAACAGGACAAACTAATTTTCTCACTATTTACTGTATAATTTCTGCATAGCACAGTGAAATACCTTTGCACTTTATATTCATTTGGACAGGTTTACCAGCGGGGATCCAGTAGAGGGAGCACTGCACCCACAGTGCTAACAAAACACAACTGGTTGACTGATCTTGTGTCAGTTTAAATTTGATTAACATGTTGGTGGATTTTATTGACATGCAAATATTGCTGAATTCGGACCAATGCTAGTTCCTTTTTTTCCTTTTACAAGGCACTCGTTTATCAATAGGGTGTGCTGAATCACCATTACAGTGTACACTCCTGTAGCTCATGATTATTCATCTAATGGTGTCCTTCATGTAAAATGTATTTAAATGGTATTAAAACTATCCATGAAAAAGAGTTTACTAAGTTATGTGCGTGTTCATGTGCTATACTGTACTTCAATTATGATGGATAAGGTATACACTTAATAAACACCCTTTTATTCAACAGTATAGTCTGAATACAACAGCTGTCAGTAGGCCTTTGCATTCTCCACACAATAAACCCAACCCCTCCAGTCCAAGAACGAAACTGATTGCATTCCAGTGACAAAGCTCATACTCCTGCCCGTGTTCAGGTTTATGCTACCGCATCTGGCGTCTCAGGTTTCAAGACTACAGCAGGATCAAGGCTGAGCCTATATCCTGTATTTACCGTGTTGTTTCTCCATCGGGCACACAGAACAAGGGAACTGGACATGTAGCTGTGAAAATGTGTGAAGAATCAACAACTGTCTTTCACTGGGTCAGTAAAGAAATACGTCTGTGAAGAATGAACGACAGTCACCAGGAAGTAAGTGCTGTTAATATTCAAACATTTGAGCAAGACAACAAATGTACCTGCTGACATGCTCAGTGAGCGGCATGCAAGATGAAAGGAACCAACAAATTTCTCACTGTGCAAGTTAAGTTTTCAAACAGCAGTGTGTGGCTATAACCTTGTAAATATGTATCCATACACACATGCAAGTAAACACACTGTGTGTAGTGGCCTATAAAATAATGTGTTACAGAATGTCAATGTGCTATTAAGTCAAGTAGTATGATGGTATAACTGCAGCAGAACAAACTCCATATTGTATAAATACCAGTGCTTACTTGTTTTGTTACAATAATACCTTAACATATGAGTCAGGTGTCAAATGAAAGAGTTAAATTTAAGTGAGGCTATGTCCTTCCTGTCAGGGTGAAGACTTTAAGGAAACAGAGTTTGGAGGTACTGCCCCATCCAAACAGAGGAAGATAATATACTTTTCCAGTGGTGAAACTCTGGAGGAGGAAGAGGAGGAAAACAGTGATGAGGAAGATGCGGATTCATCAAATGGACAAGCTTTCAGAGAGCCAAAAGAGAGGGTGGGAAATCGAGCAACTGGAGTTTTTTCAGTGTATACTATTTGCTGTAGAGTACCAGTCGTATCATTTCTTTTGTTATGTACCTGTCGCTCTTAATTAATCTTTTCAGGGTAAATTCTCATGGAAGAATGTCATCATGCTGGTTGGGAGGATGTCGCTGCGGAGTAAGTAATGTCACGGGTGCTGTTATAGCTCAAAATGAACTGCATACAAAGCATTTTAAACACTTGACAAGACCAACTGAGTCACAAAGTCTTGGATTCTTCATTCAGCTTGTGATTTCCTTGGAGAAAAACTGGCTGGTGTGCTTGGACTGAATGCAGCCAAATACCAGTATGCCATAGATCAGCATCATCGTGACCACAAGGTAATGTAAACCTGCTGATGGTGGTACTGCTTCACTACTAGAATCTCAACAGTGGCAGTTTTTTTCCACACAGTTGAGAGTGATTTGTGGTCTTTCGTCATCTCACACACAGGGAACATGCAGTCAAAGCACTAAGGAGGGAGATTCTCAAGTTGGGACGGACAGAGTGCTGCTCTCTCCCGGGCAGGATGGGAGTGGGTACGGAGCGACATGTGGAGGCCCTGCTGCTGATCAGGGAGCCTGCTGCAAGACACCTGCTGAGCTCAGAAATGAAGGATCTTACAACAGAGGCTATCAAGAGGAAGATGATTAGCACCTCAAATAACCAGTTAACTAGGGGGAAAAACTAAAAGAAAAGCCTAGTGTTGTGACTTTCATTTCCAAGCTCTAGACCTATTAATATACAGCATCAATTAATTAGCTATAAATCATTTGAAAAGAGTACACTGGAAAAGAAACATTTTTTGTGTGTAGACATAAAGCAGCTCTCACATCCCTGAAAATCAAGATAAATAAATAAACATTGCTTGCTCCCCTTTCAACCCCATTCTCTGTGATATAACTCACCTCAAATGTACAATAATTTAAATATCGTACCTGAGCTGCTGAGAATTACCACACTATAGCTCTACTTTAATGTGAGCACTGTTTCACTCTACGTTTTAAACCTAAATGTGTGTTTATGACAGAAGGGAAGAGGAAGACAATTTTTAAGTCTTTGAAATAAACTCAAACATTCTACTTTTAACACTTTTACAATAAAATAAAACTTCACCACGAGCGGTGGACTTGCTTGTACTTCATTTTGCCTGTCTCAACAATGACCTCATGCTATTTCTGGCAGGGAACCTGTTGGGCTTGTCTATTGCTGCAATATTTTGTGCAATATGTTCTGATTATTCTTCCACAATAATATAGTATTTATATTCAGCAAACTACTGTCAACAACCATGAATTCGACAGTGCAGCAAAGAGTGAGTTTCACAAAGTGTGCTAGATATGCACAGACGGCTGATTCTGAGATAAATTTTGAAAAACCGTGAGCACTGAATGCATCTTGTGTCAAAGCAATTACAGTCATCAGTTGTTTGATCCACTCAGGACACTGTTGTGCTAACTACAGGGGAGTATTTTGAAAAAAGTGAACTCGGTAAATGACTGTGGCCATACCTTGGCAGCAGGAAGCTATTCTGGTCATGTTTTATGGGAAAACATTAAAAAAAAATAATTAATAACTGCATTATTATATGCAGGTTCTTACTACACACCAGATAACATGACTGATGGAGGCCGATATGATCCCCTCATGTGGGGAAAATACTGTGTGCTAGCTAGTGTGTTTGCAACAGCCATAATTACTTTGGTCATACTGATTCTTGTAACATATTAATTGTGATATTTTGTCATATTTATTTAAAAATGGATCAGACACAGTCAATATGTTAAGGGTTAACATTTAAAGAGAGCTGTGAAATGTAACTGCATCTCTATGGTAGTCAACATGCTTGAAATTGTAAAAAGTTTTGGAAAAAACAAAACAAAAAAAGTCTTACAAGAAAAAAGTATGAAAATCTCTTCTGTTGAAGACTATCACACACTCACTCACACACACACACATATAACCCTAGCTCTGCCATAAATTCTACCTTTTAAGAAAATGTATAATGTTCAGTTTTTGTTGACACTGTGGAGACTATGTTTATTACTGAGGTTGTACTTTGCAGAGGTCTTGTACTGGACATTATACTGAGAGGTGTCTCTAATTTTTTGTCCTCCCTATTTATATACATGAGAGGGACAAAATATTAGAAACACCTCAACAACAACACTTTGAGCTCAATAATAAAGTGGCCAGTGAGTATATATGTGGCATGCCTTTGTACATGCCCTGGTGTTCAGTGTACACTAAATATACAGTGTGACTGAAAAGCTAGACAGATGCAACACTGTGCCATTCCAATAACAATACAATACAAATGGGAATCAGGGTGTGCTATATAATACAGTATTCATGGCTCTGTTAGTCTATTAGCTGACATGGGCAGA
>OMLB01043541.1:0-19779 GCA_900302555.1 Myripristis jacobus | reverse complement strand
ATGTTGAGGGAAAGGTAAGAGTTTCTTATTTATATTCTCTGGCCATAATTTCCCATTTGGTCCAGGGTTCATGCTGTCATCCTTCTGGTCACAAGAGGAGTAATTAATCCTTCCATTTTCTATGTTAGATTCGATTTGATAGCTTAAATTAAACTTGATCGTCTCAAATATATGCTCAGTGGCCACTTTATTAGGCCCACTTTTATAATCTAATGCAGTTTGATGCAACAGCTCTGCCATAAATTCTACCTTTTAACAAAGTTTATAATATTCATTTTATTTGACATTATGGAGAATGTGTAAATGTAATATGTTTATTATTGAGGTTGCAGTTTGCAGAGGTCTTGTGCTGTACTACATTACAATAAGACGTGTTTCTATTTTTTATGGCAGAACAGTTGGATTGAATTGTTTTAGATTGTGCATGTGTACCTAATAAAGTGGCCGCTGAGTTCATAAATATAAGTTATTGTTGCATCTCAAGATGCACAGATCACAGATAGGAGCGATGCACAAAAAACAGCAGGTTTTGTCTCATGTTGGTCGTAACACCGCTCATAAACACTCGCACATGTACAGACACTACAAAGCAGCTCATGTATCTGTTATTGTCAAGTCAAGGTCTCCCAGTCACTCTTTACAGCTGACATAAACACTATCAAGGGCTCAAGGTCCCACCTTGTTCATGTGCATGCTTAAAGCAAAGGAGGAACATTTTCTTGATGACAGTCAGCATGATGAATATGCAGGGACTGCTGGCACTGTTTGGACTCGTGGCTCTGGCCACTTCATACACTGTGAGTATTTTATTTTCTATATACATTTAGATTTGAGACTACTTAACTCTTTAATGAGGAGTATACATCAGTTATATTAAGCCTTGGCATTTCACTATGAAAGAAGTTGGGATAGTAGACATGCCATGATGCCAGAGGCCACTTGATAGTTCTGTGACAAGTTACACTGTTTTTGTTTGTTTGTTTGTTTGTTTGTTTGTTTGTTTGTTTGTTTTAATGCAGATACCTGTGTCCCAAGAAGTGCATGGTATGTTAAAGAATTATACTGAAAATAAATGATAACCATTGTTGATCTGCTGTGAAGAGAAGCTGAGCCATGCGTGTTTCTTAATTGCAGAGGTATATGAGAATGGCGAAGATGAAAATCCACTTCTAAACCTGGGTGAGCTATAACGTTTTAATGTTTTAATGGCTACATGGACTGGAGTCTGCTTATGATGCCAGTTTAAACTCCTTGGTCCTGAGGAGTATATCCAAAAATATGCATTAATGCAATATTGGGATATATTGTATGTAATACAGACTAGGACATAGTTAGATAATAAACTGGAGGATATTATATAAATAAGAGAAATAAATAGAATTTGTTTTTCTCCTCTGCAGGTTCAGATGCCAACCTGATTGAAGGTGACATTGCAATCCCAGTGAGTTGCATTATTTTGTGGCTTGCTTTCAGAGAAATGCAACCTCTTGTCCTCAGAGATTTTTCCTTGTTTGTTTCTATGACAGCTTTATTTAAAGGCAGTCTTTCATTTCAAGTCAAACTCGAGAGACTGTGAGCCAGAATTGGTTGTTTTGTTGTGGACAAACTGCAGTGCAGTGTCCAGATAACAAGATGACATTAGGCAGTCATCGTGTGATTGTGGGTCTTTATTGGTCTCCACTAGTCTTTCTGTCCCCAACTTCTCACTGCATTCTGCACCTTTTTATTTCACAGGAAGGACGAAATGCCTTGATTGACAAAAGATACAGGTGGAAGTTTCCTATCCCTTACATTCTGGGTGATGACTTGGGTAAGCTTTTTAAGCTTATTTGGTAGTGTAATATATGTATGAAATGTATCTAAGTGTATATAGGTATAAATGTATATAAGTAAGTAATTTATAAGCCTGAACTGCACATTGTATGCAAACACGTTGTTGCCTGTTGCAATGTTATTGTGACCATAGAAATTGAATGTTCTATTCATTCAGTTCCTATAGTTGTGATCTGTCAATTAGCTGATAGTCTCTCTCAGTGTTGTGGCACACTAATGCACAGTTACACTGTGTTGTCTGTTTCATTCACTCCTCAGATCTGAATGCCAAGGGCTGTGTCCACCAGGCTTTTGAAATGTACCGTCTAAAGTCCTGCATCGACTTCAAGCCCTACGAGGGAGAGAAGACCTTCATCAAATTTGAAAAGAGAGGAGGGTATGGCGTGAGTTTTGACTAGTTTTGTTTATTGTGATTTTGGCTGAGATGGTTTAATCTGTCGTTGTATTTGAGTAGAAGCACTCTGACTGTTTACCCAAGAATGTCTCTTTTGTCCTTTTTTGTTCTCTTTTGCTGAAATCTGTACTCCATTCATTGCCATCTCTTTTAATTTGTTGCTTAGATGTTGAATCAAGTGCTTCTATTGGGTTTGTTTTAGGTGTTTCTCCAGCGTTGGTGACCAGCAGACGGGACAGATTCTGTCTTTGGGGCAAGGCTGTGACCACAAGGCTGTGATTGAGCATGAGTTACTTCATGCCCTGGGCTTTTACCATGAACAGTCACGCACAGACAGGGATGACTATGTAAACATTTGGCTGGATCAGGTTATACCAGGTATGTGTGGTGACTCAATCCATAATTGTATTATTTTGTTAAATGGTATGAAATGTGATTTGGTTTAGTATAATGCACCATACACACACAACAAGTCTGGGGGCCAGTATTGTATATACACTTTTAATAAAAGAACACAGTTACAGTGAGTTGATCTGAACCCAGTGAACTGAACAGAAAATGAATCCTGACAGTTTTAGACCCATGCGTATTCCAGAGTGATAACCAGTATTACCAGTGAATGTAAAGAACTTTCAGCATTCTGTGTTGAATGTTTATACTCTTTTTTTTCTGGTATGAATAACAAACAAAACCTGACATTTTCCTCAGGGCTTGAACACAACTTCAACAAATACAACGACGACTTCATCACAGATCAAAACACAGCTTATGACTACGAGTCCATCATGCACTACCGACCCTTCTCCTTCAACAAGAACGACTCGGTCCCCACCATCACCACCAAGATCCCTGAGTTCTACAACATTATTGGTCAGTACCTTGACTTCAGCAAGCTGGACACCCTCAGGCTTAACCGGATGTACAACTGCTGTAAGTATAAATATATACATGTATATAAGTGAGTTCATTATGTGTAACCTAATATCTTAGATGATCTTGTGGTGTTGAAAAAAAGTTTTCCTTTTAAAGTTGCATGTCCAGATGAAACTGTCAATGTAAGCCAAATGCCTCCTCTCTGTGAGCGCTATACCATTAGTTAACCTTTCCACACACTTTCCACAACCTCCTTTGTAATTGAGGTACATCAAGCTTTTGCCTCTCTATGACAGTTATCTAGTAAAATAGAAATACCCCAAAATATCATTCCTTACTCTAACTAGCATACATACATACATTTCATACATCATCATGGCGTGATTTGTTTCCACCTTCTATCCTAATCATCCCAGCTGGTCCTCTCACCCTGCTGGACCAGTGTGCCTTTGAATACGCCAGCATCTGTGGCATGATCCAGAGCTCCACCGATGATGCGGACTGGGTCCACACCAAGAGCAGTGTCGGTGCAGAGGATCACACACTCCTGGGACAATGTAGAGGTCAGAGTTGGATGTCTCAGCCAGCTATCATCTGTTCCTAATGTTACACTTATGAAATGCTATGACTGTGAGATCAACTGTCTTCAGATATGGCAAATAGTATCCTGAGGCCACAGAATTTGAATAGGCACATCAGTAGGGCAGTTAAGTGTGTCACACTAGCTTAAGAACTCAAATGTGCTGTGGCTGCTTTTGAAAAGCAGAAATCAACATTAATAGTTACCATCAGTTCAACAATCCTCAACTCCCCTCCAGCAGCAAGGCAACAGAGATGGTGCACAAGATGCTTCTCCATGCAAAGCCCGGCAAAACTTTGAGTTAGCGACTTTCTGCAGGTCGGTTTACATGGAAGTTAGCCTGGTTGGCTGTACTTCTTTGCAGTGGAGACCATCCTGATATGCTGATTTGAATGGGGAAAGTCAATTCTACTCCAGTTCAAAATCTGTGGCTGTGACATTTTGTCATTACTGCACATTATTATGAGAGGATGCTGTTGTTCAGCCCTGCTATGAAAATACATAATCACCAGATTTGTTTGGTCATTTTCAGATGCTGGTTACTTCATGCACTACAACACCATGACTGGGAAGGCTCAGGAGTCAGCTGTGCTAGAGTCACGAACCCTCTACCCCAAGAGGAAGCTCCAGTGCCTGCAGTTCTTCTACAAGATGACCGGAGGCCCCAAGGACAGGCTGGTCATCTGGGTCAAGATGGATGATGGCACAGGCACCGTTCGCAAAATGAAGAAAATACACACCTTTTATGGTATGTATGATATGAAGAGCACATGTTAAGGCTGGGCAATGTGATCAAAATCAAACATCACAATATGTTTGACCAAATATTGCAATATTGATATTGTTACAATATTGTAGGGATGACTAATGATGTTTTCATAAAATATTTAAACACAATATATTTGATAAACTATCAGTAGTAATGTGGATTTGCTGATCAAGCAGGTAGACGCTAACAGAACAGCTACAGCTACAAAGTTCAGAAATATCATCTCTTTACTGTGATGCAGCCTTTAAAACCAGGACAAGATAACACTTACGTCAGATCATGATCTTACAAAATCCAATATCACAATATCCATCCATCCAAGTTCTCAATTAATACATTATTAACAGCTGCTTAGGAAAGGAGCTTTACAGAAAATTCTTAGAGGTCAAATGCTCAGGTCTAATCCTTGTCCCTCACCTACATATAATCATGTGAAATTGGTGAGTTGAGTTGCAAAAACAAATCAAAGCTTTTAGACAATGTCAACCATTTCATGCTGCAAATGCATCTATGCATTCAGTGATTATCACACATTTAAGTTACTGTTTCATATTATGGTCTCAAGCCAACCAAATACTATTCAAACCTATGACATACAGCTGTGCACTAAAAATCCTCAACAAACTCCTACAGAAATGCCTAAATGATCAAGCCCCCAAGAACATGGTTCACTCACTTTACTACACTCCTCTGGGCTTATTCTAGATTAAAATAAAGAGAAGTAAGACAGCTAAAAAGATATCTGTGTGCACACTGTGAAATTTGATCATCTTACTGGCACACAGTGGTGAAAGTATTGGAACTGTGAGTTTATATTGGTTTGTTATTGTTTTGAAATAATTCAATAAAAAAAACCCTATAGTATCCTTGCCTCACTGTCCCAATACTTTAACTTATAAACATCCAGCAGACACATTAGCTTAAGACTTGACAATTGTTCCCTTTTCTTTTCCCTTTGTTGTCCAGCGGATTCTGACCAAACATGGAAGATCGCCCATGTCCCGTTGGAGGAAGGGGTCAAATTCCGCTATGCCTTCCAAGGCGTGCGTGGTGATCCCTCTGCATCTGCCGGTGGCATCTACGTCGATGATATCAGCCTGACGGAGACACGCTGCCCCAATGCTGTGTGGAGGATCCAGAACTTCTCCAAGATCATGGAGACTGCAAACAGCAGCACGTTCATCGACAGCCCTCGTTTCTACAGCCCTGAAGGCTACGGCTATGGCATCCGCATCAGACCTGTCTCAGGTTACAGTGACTACACAGGGGCGTATACTGGGCTGTACTTCCACCTGGCCAGTGGGGAGAATGATGTGGTGATGCAGTGGCCCGCAGTAAACAGACAGGCCACCATCGTGGTGATGGATCAAGATCCAGACATTAAGCTGAGGATGTCGTCTGCTCGCAGTCTCACAACTGATTTGAGGACCAGTAAGTGTGCCTTACATGATATGATCCCATGGGTGAAATCCCTGCCCTTCCTTACAGTCCTTTTGAACATGGCAGCTGCCCTGAGACAAAAATGATTCCTGTTATTTATGCATTCGGAGAGGCTATGGTGGCCTCCGAAAGGGAGTACAAAGGGAATGCCAGCCAAGGGTTGAGGATGTGAGTGTTGACCCTCAGAATACGTTAAAATAATGAAGTCTTTCTTGCAATGATAGTGGACTAACAAAGTGCTACCACTTCAGAGTGGTGTCTCATCATCCAAATTATTTATTGCTTTACTGCACCATGATGTCATGATGTCCAACAAGAAATGCACTTGTGATACATTTTGAGCCCCTACCCATAGTTCAGATACATACAAGTAGGGCTGGGCAATGTGAACAAAAATCAAATAGTATTAATTTGTATAGTAGTAATTTGGATACAGTTACTATAAGCAGATAGAGGCAAATAACAGAACAGCAAGACCTTTCATTGCAGCCAGCACAAAAGTCTTGGAGAATAAAGTAATTAAAGCTGGATTAATCAAAATCCTCACTGAAAAAAAGTACAGTCGTGCCAGAAGGATTTGGTCAATATCAGGTCATTCATCAGATAGATGACCTGCCTGGTCATCTATCATCTGGCGGTTTAAAAAAGCTGTTTTAAAAAGTTTGGCTGTAGGAGGCATTATACAATTGCAGTATTTATATTTAAGTATGTTTTTTATTCTACTGTGACGTATGAGACAGTCTGAAAGAGCACACCTCATAAATCAAGAGAGACAAGGCAGTGTGAGCCCTGATGAGACAAATGGACACTTCATAATGAAATACAAACTTCCTCCTAAATATTAATGAGTGAACATTTCATTCAGAGAAACCTGGGCACAGATTCTAGTAATAAATTGTGTTGTTTGTTCCCATTTGAATCAAGGTTTCCACCAAGTTGTCTTTTATCCTCAAGATGCAAGCTCTCATTAAGAGCATCTGTCAAAATGCAGCGTCACTTCTCACATCGCCTGTGTCATTTTGTGTTTTCTAGCACCCAGTGGAAAATTGTATTGGGACAATCCTTCCAAGGTGGGGACATATGACCCTTCGTGTCAGTGTCACAGAGGGGAATCACTGGGCTGGGGCAACTTTATCAAGCACTTTGACCTCAGAAGGCGCAATTACCTCAAGAATGATGACCTCATTATCTTCATCGACTTTGAGGGTTGGTGCTATGTGTGTGTGTGTGTGTGTGTTATTCACAGTGCTTTAACAGTGCTGCACAGTGGGGTCTTCCTGCTGTGATCTTACTTTAATCAAATCCCTTTCTCAAGCTTATACCAGGAAGCAGACATGACAAACAATTGTGTTTTGCCTGCAGATATAACATCCCTGATCAAAACAGAGGTTCCGATTCAGCCAAAGGAGTAGTGCCACCAACATGCCCCCGATAACATGAAGGTGAGACACAGTTCTTTTTCCATTTTCATGGCCAATAAAACACTTGTATTTGCACTCACATTGTTTTCTTTTGTGTTCTGTTTGTCCTTTCATTTGAAGTTGTGCAGCTGTGGTTGGAGGAACACACCCTGGACAGCAGATGGATCATTATGGCCAGGGAGACACTGATACGTCCCTTTTGAGACTGGCCACATTATCTTTCCCCATGTTTTTCCCCCACTCATTTCATCAGATACTGATCATGAACAAAAATACATTTACAAAACAGGGTAAGCTTTTCAGATTCGTTAATCATCCATCAATCAAGTGTTGCCATATAAAGTGAAGGAGAAAATATCTTCAGTCTTGTCTTAGGTAGTCTGTAGAAATTCCTCACTGAAGAAATTTAAGACCACTCTCTCTGAGAAATATCAGACTTAACACACACATACACACAGACACACACAGACACACACACACACACACACACACACACACTCGGAGACACAAACACACACACAGCACTTCCAGATTGGCTGTAAAATTATAATCAGACCGATTCAGGTTGTGCTTTTCAAAGTTCAAATGGGCAAATTCCAATTCTTCTTCACTCACCTATGTGATAAGGCAATTGTATTCATAATATGTGTAATGTTTTCAAGTACATGGACTGTATATCAGATATTTGTTTATGAATGAGATCTCCAAATAAATGAATTATTTTAGATTTTGCTGTGTTTGATCATTTTGGACAAAACCTCTCTCTCTTTGTCGCTGAATCTTTTAATCTTTTAATTAAATCTTTAAATCTTTTAATTGAGGTTTTGAATTTCCAAACCTATGACTCATTTTCACTTTCATTTTGAGATGCATCAATAGAAAAAGGGGGGGAAAAAAGAGAAAGCAAGGTTATGTGAGAAGCAGTCACAGAGAGTATGAAATTGCATTTCAGGTTTTAAGTTGCTCTCCCAGTGCATTGCTATCAGTTTTTCCTTAATGGATAAAGGCAGTACTGATAAGATAGGCTATTACCTTGAATGATAAGTTTATTATTCCTTACATCAGCAGAAAAAGCGGGGTCAGAATTTAATATGTTTTTCGTAAGCATCTAATAACATGGTAATTTGGAGATAAGAGATGTAATTTACTGCCTCATCTCACCCTGAGATATTGAACAAATTTGTTCTCATTATACCAGTCAGGCAAGCTGAATTAATTGCAGCCATTTTGTTTCAGTTTAAACAGCACTTTATGTCAGAGAGGTGAGGCTCTTCAACCCCACTTTGTGTCCAAACAACATGAACAGACATCAGGTCACTGCAGCCTTGTGCTTATAGTGTAAAACTAACAGGCAAAACACACAACGGTAGGGTGTTATCTGCTGTTTGCCCCAGGGAGGAATTACATGGCCCTGGTTTGATCCTGCTGATTGCGAAGACTTATGTCCAAAATTCCAGAGGGGAATCCTGTTTTCTCTAGCTCTGTTCCACAGCGAGGTCAGAGGTCAGGGTCAGCTACAGAGGCTGCCGCTGGCGGACGTTCAGTGTCTTGCTCAAGTACATTTAAGCACGGTGAATAGCTGCAGACGCATGATCAAGTGGTTTATGACTGGTCTTGACCACCCAGCAATAATGAACCATAAACCCAGGCTGATTTGAGTTCAGTATTGAGTTATTAATCCTTGAGATGATGATCTTGGACCTCAGCTGCTGGAATTAAAACTGGCACTGGTGCTTTTGATCCTCAGTACAGATTTGATCCTCAGTGCAGTGCAGCTCCAGTTCCCCATGTAGCTCTGGGCCAAAGTCATTTTCAGGGTTTTTGTCTCTGTATCTCACCTCACTAATTAACTCAACAGCGTATTAAGGATATTGTAGGGATGGAAAAAATATGGAGCCAGGGGAGGTGGGGTAATATTCTGAGAAAAAAAAAAATCTGAAGTTCTGAGATTACAGAGGTAAATTTACAAGAGGAAACTCACAAATTTATCAGAAAGACACTTGAAAATTCTGAGATTATAAAGTCACAAATTTGCAAGAAAAAAATCTGAAGTTTAAGTAAATTTATGATTTAAAAAAAACTCCCAAATTTATGAGAAAAAAACTGGAAAATTCTGAGATTTTTCAGTACCAAAATTTATGAGACAAAAAAACTCTTCGTTCTCTCTGTTTGCTGTGTATCACAACTGCATCTAATTATACTTTGCAATCAGATTTAGTAACAAGGAAATACTTGTGATTTTATCCCAGAATCACAATATTATCATAAGCATCCAGATTTTGAAGACACTGTCATAACTTGGGACTATTCAGAAGAAAAAAACATACTGATTCATACCGATTCTGGTCAGAATTTATGACCTTAATCTAAGAGAATTTCTGATTTTTCTCTTGCAAATTTGTGATTTTATAATCTCTGAATTTTTTTGGTTTTTTCTCATAAATTTGTGACCTTTTTTTCTGAATTCTGTTTTTGTTTTTGTTTTTTTCTCAGAATATTACCCCCTCCCCTGGCTCCATAATTTTTTCCCCCAACACTGGCCCTAACACGCCGTCATATAACTCTGAGGTGTCCCTTTGGCTGGAAAACTGATCAGCTGTGATTGTGAAGAAGCAAGAAAGCACACAGATGTTGTTTCTGTCTGTGGTGGTGGCCTAGAGGTATGAGAAGTGAGCGCTCAACCAGCGGAGTTAAATTCTGCAAGTTAAATTCTGTGTACCAGCTGGAAATGTGTAGCTCGTCCCAGTGACCAACTTCCAGATTTCACACCATGTTTTCTGCATGGCTGTGCAACGTATGAAAGGAATTGTAGGGAGAATGCTGATTTTGCTCCCTTTTCAAAGATGTAAAGATTGTTTCTGGCAGGCAGTGTTTTTCCACTGTGTTGCAATACACCAAATCTATCTTACACACAAATCAGCAGACAGTGGTCGCGTAGACGCAAGATAATGGACTATCTGTGTGTATCTGCTGATCAAACCTAATAACAACATGTCAATATATCAATTTTATTGGCCTCAAAATCATAACTGATTTGAATTTCTTGCTGACAGTGTTGTTACACATTAGATTAGTGAGATATAGAGATAAGAAAGGTCGGGCCTCAGCTGAGGGAAGATAACTACAGGAGTTTAAAGAGCACTAAAACATCCTACTGAGTACAATGACCACCATAAAAATATTCTACACAGTTTATAGAGTTATAAACTGAGTTAAGTTGTGGAAAGAGAACAATGTTGCATGTGATCTTTTCTGTACAGTTCTAGATGGATGAGAGCGTTCAAATAAGATGAAAACAAAAACAGGCCTCACAAAATGATGTTCACAGCAGCCGTTCATTAATGAAGGTTCAGTTCCATTTAGGTCTAACAGAGTCTGGATCTTGGTGATGTGCATGCAGCCTCACCGGAAAACGTAAATGGAAACTGTGTTTACCTGCTGTTTCATGTCATAATGGCGGCTGTGAAGAGTTTGTGATGATCATGGAGAATCTACTAAATTTGATCTAACTTGTGGCTTTACTTAAGCAAAAACACTCTGAAGTAAAAATAAACGCACTGATTAAGGATGCTCAGATTTACAAAGTAAAGTTATATAGTTGCAGTAACTTCTATATTAAAGTAAATGTCATTAGTAACTTCCACTGGTGTGGAAGGTCCCTTCCTGTGCATGTCGGTGCTCCTGAGCAGACGTCAGTGCTATGAAAGGCAGCAGGAACACGTGTGAAGTGCCTGTTACTCATTAAAAGCTGTCATTTCCTGATCAAAGTTCCACTCCAGCCGCCGTCTTCATGCACAGGTGCACACCGGCATCACAGAAACACGTTGTGCTCCGGAGGAAAACATGGGGTCTGGGAACGGTTTGAGGCGCATTGCTGCTTTGATTGGAATTTTCGCGCTTTTCAAGGTAAAAGTAGCTCTAACGTTCAGTTTGTAACTGAACTGCACTCATTATTATGAGTTGTTGTTTTCCAAAATTGCTGATGTAAACAAACAGGGTTGAGCAGTGTCTCTTGCTGTGTTGTAGGTGCAAGCTGTCCCAACACTTCACGGTCAGTTTGTCCACACACCACATGCCCAGAACATAAGCTCTACTGTATATTACTACTACAAAATCTCTTGTGTTTCTATAATATTTAATTTTTTGATCTTCTAGATGATAATGCAGATGCAGGGGAACTGCGAGATGACATACCTGACATCAACAGAGGTATTTTAGATACCCTTTATGTAATATGTGCAATATTGTTATATAAGCATATGCTCTCAGGTAAATTCAAACCACCATACACTTAAATAAAAAATGCTAAACAAATTGTAACGGAATGGCTCTTTTTTCTTTTTTATGCCAGACTTAACACATCTGTTTGAGGGAGACATTGCCGGTGATGTAAGTATATATTCCTGTTTAAAAAAGTTACTGATTTAAAAACATATTCTGAATTATTTGAATGTCTCTTGCAGCCCAGGAGAAACGCAATCCTCGACGAAACCAAAAGGTGGAAGTTTCCCATCCCCTACATCCTGACAGATTCTTTGGGTACAGCGTGCACAACAGAAATAATTTCTTTATTGACTGGTGACCATGTTGACTGGCGACAGCACTGACTGATCCAGAAATTAATTTCCATTGCTCTAGATCTGAATGCCAAAGGCGTGATCCTTCAGGCTTTTGAAAGTTACCGTTTAAAATCCTGTGTGGACTTCAAGCCCTACGAGGGAGAGAGCAGCTACATCTCCTTCACTAAGCTGTCTGGGTGAGATTAGAGTTACAGTTATAAAAAATTAATTAATCAATAAATGTTTGCACCCTAGGAATTGAGGTTTATTCTATTGTTGTATTAATTTAATATGCTCTGAAAAACAAAATCAGCAATATTGCCCAGGGTTTAGATTCAACTGACAAAAGCCCCATCAGTCTGGAGCTACTGATAAATTACATACTTATTAGCGATGCATTACATATTCCATGTTATTTGTCTGTTGAGTCTAAAGATTCCTCACTTAAGCTGACCTGGGTTTTGCATATAGTGCTCTTGAAAAACACTGCACAGCATTTTAAAGCTGCGTTAAGCTGAGACTCTGCAGAGTATCCTTTCATTTGAATTTATGACTATGTTTCATCACTGTTAACAATTTTTGTCAGGTGCTGGTCCTTTGTTGGGGACTTGAAAACAGGCCAGAATGTGTCCATAGGGGCTCGGTGTGACACCAAGGCCATCGTGGAGCATGAACTCCTCCACGCTCTGGGCTTTTACCATGAGCAGTCTCGCTCTGACAGAGACGACTACGTTAACATCTGGTGGGATCAGATTACAGAAGGTGGGCTACAATTATTATTATTTTTTTTTAACCATGCTATTCACAATCAATCATCGCCATTAGATTACACCATCATACTGTCATTAACCACTGAAGCAAGATAATTTTCAGTGGTTTCTAATTTGCTGCATTCCAGTTTATAGTTTTTCTTAAAGGTGTCCGTCTGACTCCTGCATCAGGTTATGCCTTTTCATCCATCATGCACTGCAGGGCTTGGTTACAAAAGGAAATACCATCAAAAAAGACACACAACTTCATAACATCACTTGATACAATAAAAAATTTACAAAATGGATGCTGTGGATACTGTACAATGACCTTCAGGTTTTTTGTGACCTGTGACCTGACTGTGTCGCTCTCCTCTTGTAGGACAGCAACACAATTTCAACAAGTATGAGGATGACTTCATCACTGATCTCAACACACCATATGACTACGAGTCCATCATGCACTACAGGCCCTTCTCCTTCAACAAGAATGAGAGCATCCCCACCATCACCACCATTATACCATACTTCAACGACATCATCGGTCAGCGGCTGGACTTCAGTGCGGCTGACCTCACCAGGCTCAACCGCATGTACAGCTGTGGTGAGCGTCTCCTCTCCCTCCGCCTGCAACAGCCATGATGTTAGATTTTGTAGCCTAGAGGCTACAAAAACACTGTTCAAGTATGGGAATCAGACAAAGTGCTAAAGAAACAGTTTCACATCACTCAACAGCTTTTATCAAAAAGGCGAAAGTGCCAGCTAAGAGTGTGTGCATGCCATAGGAACATAAGAAAGTGCTGTTAATGCAGTTTTGAAATATTTATATATTTTTTGCCTTATTTTAAAGCAACACTAGGCAAGATTTCTGTATAAAACGTTCCTCTCTATTCCCATAAATAACAAAGTGGGGTTATGAGAAAAGCATCCCATTCCCAATACTACTTGATACATTTTCCTTATTTACCCATTTTAAATTCAGGTATATACACTTGTCTGCCCACAGGAAGAGACGAATCAAAGCATAATAAATGTGCAAACTGTCTCCTAAAGTGAATGAGCATCCAAATTCAGTTGGACTCACTGACATTTGATCTTTTGCTTGCCTTTGCTATTTTCTTTTATAAAGTGATCACAGACTAACTGGGTTTGGTAAACTTGAAGTTTACTTGTCACTGCTGCAGATTACTTCTGGGTGCTGAGGCTAAAAAACATTTCAGTCACCTCTCTTTGCAATTTGGAACCACTTTGCCTTTTGCACTCAGTCCATTCAGATAGTTTTGGTGTGATTTTGTGAGGTTTGCAGTCTGCAGTCTCCTTGCACCCCAGTACACTGGAGCTGGATGGGTATTTTTGTGTGGAGCTCAACTGTCAGATATTTACATGTAAAAATCTCAATAGCAACAGCTATTTCCAAAAATAGTGACACGCATACCCAACGTAATCCACAACCCAGGGTGGAGGAGATTCACTGGGAATTTGCTGGTGTTCTTTGGCAGGAAATAGTTCTCACTGAAACTGTTCTTGATTGTTTGTCTGTTTGAGCTTCACTGTTGATCACTGTTGTTTCAGCTGACACCCATACTCTCCTGGACCAGTGCTCCTTTGAGCAGATCAACATCTGTGGAATGATCCAGAATGAGGTGGACAATGCAGACTGGGTCCAGACCCTGAGTACTCCAGCTGATACAGACCACACCTTGGCAGGCAACTGCAGAGGTACTCATCAAATATTGGCTCATAGACACACATTAAACAAATTCTGGCCCGGTTTCTTGGACCTTATGATATTCTTACTCCAACTCTTGTTGTTAGCAGAATACAAATAAACTTGACCTAATGTAATACCTATGAAAAGTCACATTGGGCCCGTATGCATAAATGATTCAAGAATAAGAGTTTCCTAAAGTTAAATATGATGTAAACATTCCTAATGATACCATATATTATAAATGATCAAAATGATCATAATCTGACTGGGAAATTACACTTTCATGTGCTGAGATTTCTGGCTTTCAAACTTATTTTTCCAGCTCATTTTTTGACGTTGAACAAAATTTCCCCATGCATTAAGTAGTAGTGAGTATCTTGCACTGTGATATACTGGAGTATCTCTTGAGCAGAGGCCTCCATTGGATCTCCGCTGCTATTTTCTCTGCTGTGAAAATGTGTCTCAGGCCACTTGAGACGTGGCAGTAACAAAATATGCATTAATCACCCCCTTTCTTTCTAGATGCTGGCTATTTCATGAAGTTTGACACATCCAGGGGTGCATCTGGAAACAGTGCTTTGCTGGAGTCACGTATCCTGTACCCAAAGAGAGGTGAGCAGTGCCTGCAATTCTTCTACAAGATGACCGGAGCTGCAGGGGACAAGCTGGTGATATGGATCAGAACTGATGACGGCACAGGGACTGTTCGCAGCGTCAGGAAGATCCACACCATCACAGGTATTTTACTAAGTCATCCATTTGTCCTCTGTAATGTTACTCTCTCTCATGGAGATCCACTCAAAACACAGTGTAATATTATAAATCAGACTTCCAGTGTGCTGAATATGATGCACTTACTTTTTATTGCTGAATGAGTCTGAATAAATTTGGTCTCTTAATGACCAACTGTTTATCTTCCTTAGGTGATGGAGATGAATCCTGGAAAGTGGCTCATGTCACCCTCAAGGTTACAGAGAAGTTCCGCTATTTCTTCCAGGGCATCAGAGGATCAGTAAGCTCCTCGGGTGCCATCTTAATCGATGACATCACTCTTAGTGAGACCGTTTGCCCCAGCATTGTGTGGAAAATCCACAACTTCACCGCCCTTCTCGCTACCACGCCTGCTGGACGTTCGATCAGAAGCAAATGCTTCTTTAACTCAGAGGGCTACTCTTTTGGTATCAGCGTTTACCCCAATGGAAGACACAGCGCTTATCCTGACTATGTCAGCACGGCCTTGCACCTCTGCAGCGGGGAAAATGACGCAGTGATGGAATGGCCAGCAAAAAACAGACAGGGGACAATTACTGCCATGGACCAGGACCCCAATGCGAAACTGAGGATGTCTGCTACAAGAAGCTTCACCAGTGGTGAGTACAGCCTCAACGATATTGAAGAACTGGAAAATTCATTAGCATTATCCCTTGTTTAGAAATGTATGACTGAATAGTGGCAAATCATTGTAATTAACCAATTTCAGTGAAACCTAATACCCATCCACTATTGGACAGTCTTTCCCTAGTTCTTCATTATCTCCCACACCAGCATCCAGTTTCAACCAGAAATGCACTGAACTACTCCTCATAAACACTATCAAATTTCTGTTTCCTTGTAACTTTAAGTGTAAGTACTGCTTCATATTTAAATCTTTAAGATGCTTTTTTTGTCTTTGATTATTTTAACCCTCAGACAGTAGCCCCCGCTGGAACAAGCCCACAGCCACCTCAGGAGCGGAGTGGGATGCCAGCTGCCAGTGTTTCCGGGGTGAGGACTACGGCTGGAGCACCTTCATTTCTCACAGGCAGCTGCACAGGCGCAGCTTCCTCAAGAACAACGACCTCATTATCTCTGCAGACTTCACTGGTGAGAGCTGGAAAAACACTGCGACCAGGCCCGTATCAAACTGCTGAACTATAAGCCTGCCTTAGAAAATACAGTTGAGATTAAATTTTTGTGCGTCAATAATTAGATTTCTTGCTTCAGCTAGGCTAGCTGATCTTCAGGTCTTCCCTAACATCTCGTAGTCAGGCAAAGTCTGGTGCAAAAGTAAAGATTTGCTGTGAGGGTAGAGAAATACAGTAAACTAAGGCTGTTTCATGAACACAGACACTGAAAATGAAGTCCATGAACACTGCCTTTTATCCCCTGGAGAGCTCTGCCAACTCTTCCTCTTGTCCAGCCCATTTTCCTAAACTTCTCCTACAATGGCCACTCAGGGTTTTCTATCATTAAAGATAGTTTTGTGACACATTATAGGTTTTATTCCACCATTAGCTTTTGGCCTTGATGCAATGATTGTTTTTCTTTGTTAGGTGCCCCCTAGAGACACCATTTTTCCAGGTCCAGTTCTAATGGTATCACCTCACTTTTTCCATGACTAAAAAAAAAAACACTCTCTGGTGCCTCTCCTGCCATGGCAGATTTATGTCCCCCCAACTCAGTACAGACATGAGGACTCTGTTGGCTTTCCAGCTCACCCAGAACAGACCCTTTACCAGTTCATTATAAACACTGATGACTATTCTGAGCTCCCTGGAGAACAAATTTACTTTTGCAGCAAAATCATTCTACATCAATCATTCTTAACCTACTGAGTTATATGTTTATATCATCTGAATTCTCCTAAAATATGTTAAAAAACTTAGAGTATAGGTAGTTTCACAGTTTCCCATCAATTCATTTAACTTTTTCAAACTATTTCCATAACATTTTTGTCATGTCTTAATCCATCAGACCTGACTCACCTGATAAATACTGAGGTGCCCATTAAAGAGGCTGCTCCCAGTAATGACATCACAGATGAGAAGCCAATCAGAGAGGATGAAATGAGAGCGGAGGCTCCGAAACACAGAGAACCATGTGCAGCCTCGACTAACCTGTGCCTTCCCAACCCCTGTCTTAATGGAGGCGTCTGTGTGGACAGTCAAGGGAAGGCCTCATGCAGGTGTGTGAGTGTGTGTGTTATTCCATGTGTGCATTAGCCTATAAATGTGTTTTCAAGCCCACATACAGATGTGTATTTGTATTACTATACACACATATATTATACCTGTGAATGGTTTGAATTTTGGACATAAGGAATTAACATGTTTTAGGGAATTGAGGCTTAGGCTTAAGTTTGGGGTCAGCACTAAGGCTAGGAGTGTGAAGGTAAGGGTTAAGGGTTGATGTTAGACAAATGTAGTTAATGGTAGGTCTTATCAAATACAATAGTAAAAACATGCATGTTCATGTCTGTGTATGTCGAGGATATCATGTTACTAGTCTCCCCTCCAGCCAGTGGTCTGGTATGTGTTATGTAATGAGACGGACATCCAATGACATGAGAGGAGCTGAGTGACAGTGACTGTATTTTGTCGCCAGCATCTTTACACTGAGCAATTTTATATTGAATAAAAAATCAAATCTGCAAAAAATCTCCCTCCCTCATTTAATCTAATTTCAGTCTTAAAATTGCGTTTTTCTCGAAACAGGTGAAAAAAAATCTGCCAGTGGGATGAGATAATCCCATTTATTTCCAATGCTGATCAAGTTGTCCTGCAGTATTTTCTTGAATCATTGAATTTGTTTCATGAGATGATTCTTCGTGATAAAAATGCTCTCTCTCCCTCTCTTCAGGTGTGTTTCAGGCCAGGCCACTTATTTTGCCGGCGAGCGTTGTGAGAAGCAGCACATGGATGGCGGCATCCTGGGAGTTTTGATCGGCGGCGTAGCAGGGACTATAGTCCTGACGCTGGCCATCTTCTCTGTCATCAGGAGACCTCAGTGAAACACATTTAGGATGAGTGGTGTTTCCTCTGCATTCATTCAGGAAGGATATTGCCACTACCCATGATAAAGAGGTAATTACTGTAGTAGGACTCATTTTGAACACTCTCTGCTGGATCCTCACAGAACAGGAATGATGTTGCTGAGGTCTGGATCTCAAACTGAAAAAGTTCAGGTTTGTATTAGGGAAAATGTATAATTAAATATATTAAAAGCAAAGCATAGAGCTCGTGTTTAAAATCAATACTTTTATCATGACAAAGTGTTTAAAACATTAAGAGCAGCCCTGCAGCCTGCATGAGAATCATCATTAAGGTGGTTCAACTTAAGCAAGTGCTCTATTTGTATATGGAGTAATCACATATAGTCTATGGGAGGGATTAATGTAACAATGTAAATTTGGATTACAATCTGTCAAATGTGCAAACATGCAGAATGACAAAGAAAAAAAAACAAGTGTTGTGTCCTTGTGTTTTATTTCATTAGATATTTTGAGACATACATATAGTAATTACACACACAAAAAGAGTACACAGGCAAAACACGGCCAATGATGAGGCACAGTCTAACTTTACATTAGTTACTCCTCAACACAATTACTAAGCCAAAGTAAGTTAATTTGTTCTATGCACAGACAGTGACTCACAGGCCTTATAGAATGCAGAATAGGTTTAAAAAAAAAAAAAAAAAAGCAGTAAAAGTACGAGTTCATGGAATAAGTGGTTCACTCATCCTACAGTGAAGAAATGGCCAATTTATGAATTTATTATTTTTTTTCTTGGAGGCAATTTAAGACTGAGAATTAAGAGAATCACACATGAACTATACAGGAAAACTTCACAAACCAGCGCCACGTTAAACTACATAATTAAAATGTAATCAGAACTCCATAAATGATTATAACAATTATTATTGTTACCAGTAAATCTCTCCAGCATTCAGGATGTGTCACAAGTCTGGTCACAGGTTTTCCTCTGTCCTCTCCAAAATCATTGACTGTTTGCGTATATTGCCTTAGGATAGGCATACTGTTACATTTGAACATATGTAAATGTCAGACTTTATTTTGACTGTCTGATGTTGGTGCTCAACTTTGTATTAGTTGAGTTTCACAGCTGAGTCAGTGCAGAGACTTGACTTCATTTCAACCTGTCCACTCAGTGTAATGTAAGGACCTTTCAATGTAAGCACTCGACTTCGTGTTGATAAACTATCAGCTGATATAATGAGCTTTGCATCAGTTAGGGTTAGACTGGATATTAAGTTGATACAAAACTGATAATATGTTCAACCCAAGTCTATACAGAAAGAAAGCCGAACCACAACCATCGCCCGCTGTGAGACAGAAAAAGATTGCAGTCTTTGGCCAACGGGGCAGTGCTGAGCACTTGCCAAAAAGTTTAGAATATATGTCGGTCAACGGGGGTAAATGCTTTAAGATGATCACTACGTTTTATTCCAAATATTTACATGCAACTTCACTATTATTATTACATTATTACTATTTCATTAATTTCAGCTCATACAAATGTGCATGTGAATGAGTCTGTAACTGACTGGGATTTTAGGCTATACAAAAAGATGAATAAAATGATATACATAAATATAGAATACACAATAACTAAAAATACAACAACAACAACAACAACAACAACAACAACAACAACAACAACAAGAGTTTC
>OMLB01043539.1:0-18502 GCA_900302555.1 Myripristis jacobus | reverse complement strand
CGGTGGCCATCTCAGTTTGAAATAAAACTCTACACCTTTTTCACAGGGGCTATTTTGACATGAAACCGCAGGTAAACACAGGTTTTACAAATTACATTAATTAAGATCCTGTTAAATATAAGTGTAGCAGAGCCACGGTCCTGGAGTTGTGCATGCTGGCTCACTGTAAAGGCTTAAATACTAGTAAATGGAGCATAACCTTAATTAATGTCATTTGTAACACCTGTGTTAATCTGATATTTCTTGTCAAAATAGCTGTTGTGAAAAAGGTCCTTTGTCCTGTATTGGCATGACAACTAATTATGGAAAATTAATTCTGATCATTATTATTCATCTACTCTTGAGAGCAAACACTTGGGTACGAGCTTGGTTTAAGGTTGAAAAGAAAAAAACATCTGAAATCACAAATGTTTCATGGTAATGGTAATGGTGGTAATGTCTTGTGATGGGTGATCAAGCATTACACAGGATCACTACCTCACAGTCACACAGTATTAAATCAAAGGAGCAGAGTGTTGGTACTGGTGTTGGAGTAAGTATTGGAATCCCTAAGAATCCTAATGACCCTTCTCGTTCATGTTCTGAATTTGTTACTAATTACTAATCACATTTATGTTTTCATGCTTTGTGTGTAGTTGCTCACCGTGTTCTCTCTCTGCAGAGGAGAAGGTTTCTGGGTCGACCTGCAGGCCATCCAGGCAAACTGACAGGTCGCCAACCAGATCCCGGGGATCCTTATCAGAGCAGAGCTGGAGCGTCTGCACCACCTCACACACTAAGGGGCATCACATAGTGTACAGCACAAAGAAAGAACAAGAGTTTATTTTCAAGGCTGACAGGTGAACTTGACCTCCAAACCTAACACTGTTGTGTTCAAGGAGGCCCTCATTTAAGCGTGAAGCAAAACAATCCATAAAAGCAAGCACAAAAAAGGCAACAGCATACTTAAACTCAATGTTACTGACATTAAAAAGTTGCTATATTTTGTCAGTGTGTTAGAGTGCTGTCCTTGGAAACAGTTGTGAGAGGTAAACTAGCAATTAATAGTGGACTTTAATAGACATTTATGGTCCACTGGGGGATGTAAAGGCCAGTCTCCATATAAGTGGCTTTGTCTTTCATGGCAACCATGGCTGTTGTACATTGTTCACTGTGACACAACCTTCTCTCTTAAAATACAGAGTTCTGTTGGTGATCTTTGCCTTCTTGTGTTTTCATGTGACTATGAATGTTCACAGGGCTCAAGCTGTGCAAACACTATTGCTGATGAATTTTATGATTATGGGCCAAAGTGATTCATTGTTGCTGTGATGATATAGTCTTAAACACTAAGCATCAGGCTGTGTAAGTTGTTAGTATGAAACTCCAGTAAAGTTGCGCTGCACAAGGCAAATTCTTTGCTCTAAGCAAATGAAAGGCAATTGTGACAGACTGTCATGTCACATGGTTAGCACATGTTGACCAGGGGCCCGTTTCACAAAGCAGGTTTAGTGAAAACTCTGAGCCTGTTAACCCTGAAATGAGGGAAACTCTGAGTTTTCCGTCTCACAAAGGGAGGTAACTCAAACCAGAGAAAGAGGAGTAACTCTAGCCTGTTTCACAGAGGAAGGTAACAGAGAATTAAATAGGCTATTCGTCGGGAGATGGTTATAAGACCGCGCATGAGATTATGCCAAGATCTAACCTGTTTGAACAATGTTTTTATATTTCATCTTAAGCTGCTGCCATGTGCGCTTCTCCCCCATGGGATTGCACCTAAATGAAATAAATTAATAGGCTACCATTAAAGCAGTTTTCCCCTGTAATATCATTGTGATTGACTACATTTAAATTTACGCATTGACCCGACCAGCAATGTTCTCCCACGTCGTCTCCCTCTCCTTTGCCGCTGCAGCGGTGTTGCACTTTAAAAAAATAAAAAAATAAATAAAAAATAAAACATGTTCAAACTCGCTGTATGAATGCATTAAGTTTTCCAATTCAACTGGGGTGAAAAACACAGCCCGAAGCTTCCCCCGTTGCCATGGTGACTCGTCAAATCAGGGTTCCATTGATGCTGTCTTTTCATAGCTGTGGTGCACGCGCTTAACTCCAGGTGAAACTACTCCGAGTTGATCAAACTAACTCAAATCAGCTGTTCTGGAACTGAAAACTCAGAGTTTCCTATTTCAGAGTAGATCAACTCAGAATTCAGGGTAAGACTCGGAGTTTGTTGGACCTGCTTCGTGAAACGGACCCCAGGTCTGAGAGGAGCCACTGTACACAGGAGTTTACATACACTTTGAGCAAAGAGAACGTCATAGTCTAAGGTTAGGCCTGTGTCTCATGGAACAGTAAAATAATGTAGGCTTTTCGGTTTGTCAAAGCCCAATAAAACTTTCCGATGACAAACAGAAGCAGACGGCCAGTCTTACATAACAAGTGTGGTGTACAGTGTGTACAAAGTCTGCCACATACAGATGCTGCTGACAGATATAAAAGAGCAAACACTGAAAGTGAGACTGGGGATAGAATTTAATATCACTGTGAACTGAAATAGCCCATGTGGTGGATGCTCTATCGAGAGTTCCTAATAGTTTTATGAGGGCAACAAATCTCTAATTCTGGAGGGTATTACTAGCGGTCAGCCCCTTGGGAAACAGACAAACTCTCATGACAAAATCATTTAACAGTGGGCTATAACCTTTAACAGTGGCCTAGTGTTAAACCAACGTTAGAGTCCTCCAGTCTTGAGAAGTAGGAAGGTAAATGAATCCAATTTTTTTGCATGTCTTCAGAATTCTGAAAAATGGCAAACAGAGAGGAGAAAACTCACGCTTCAAGTCATTAGCCTTGAGAGTCTCGCCGATCTCTAGCGCGGCTATTCCCAACAGGATATCTGCCTTCAGGGTCTGGTGGCTCCAAACACGGAAGATCAGCTTGCTGAAGGGGGTCACAATTCTGCAGAAAGTGGAGAAAATGCTGAGATGTGGGCCAATAGCATAGTTATAAACTGAGAATGATTTGAGATTGCTAAGGAAAAAATGCTATTGTGATCTCTGCTCAAGTTGCACATCCACAGTGCAAATGAATGGGGATGGGCTTTTCAGGCAAAAATGCTATTCAATATTCACGTGGAACTATTTGACAATTTTTCAATTTTAGTTTACTGTCTAAGCTAAACCCCCTCACAACAGGCTGTGGATGGTCTCATAATTTTCCCCAGCAAATGTAATTATAAAATTTGTCATTTTGTCCATTTTTACTGAGCCATCAGCATTTCAAAGATTTCATTGGTAACTTGAACTATTGGGTACATTTTGCACAACTAACAAATATTTCTATTGTCAACCAGCACATCAACAAACAATTAATAAAATATTAATTAAACTCTTCCCATCTATGAGAAACACAACTTTAGAACTTACACTGTGAGAGCTTGCTTCCATTTGGGGCTGTGTGTATTGTTACACTTCTCAGTCTTCTTGGACTGGCCATCTACAGCTACCTCAACATACGGACTGGGGCCAAACCAGTTCTTTTTGTTTTCCTTCAGTTTGGCTGAGAGCACTGGAGAAGAGACAACACCAAACATCTGCAGTATCAGTACAGGTAATCTTCTATATCTCCCAAGAGGTTTGATGGTAATGAGTGAATTAGCTATGATTTGATACGTGTTAAGTGTTAGTGTTACTACTTGCTATTGTAATTATCCTAAACCTGTATGACAGTTTGTAAACTATTTCCTGAATCCTCCTGCTGCAGAGAGGCCCATTTCAAAACAATGTTGCACATTGGCCCTGTTTCCACCTGGCATTAACATGTGTCCTGGGTGATCACCGATAAGTAAACGTGTAAATGCATCCAATGCATCTTGAGATCCGAACGCTTAGGCCACATTTGGAGGTGGCCTGGGACGCTTCTGTCCACATAGCATTTGAAGGGTAAAGCGCGGTGCCCCAGGCCGCACTGAATGATGACTACCTACTCAACTGACGTCCCTTGTGTAAGCACTGGTCTAGCCCAGCACCCCATGCTTTAATCTCGACAACAGCCCGACCCGTCAGTTTTCCAATACAAAAAAAATATCCTGCCTGATTCTGCTGAGCACAGCCCAACTGTCAGCTGATGAGCCTAATGCTAACTGAAGGTTGGCTATAAAGCAGCTGTTGAGTGAATAAATACACAGGGTGTCTACCTGATGCTTGTTTGACCAAAGCCTCCTTTTGTTTACCTCGTCTGTAAGGTCTGACAGCCCTGCTCGAATAATTAAATAATCTGAACCTGAACCGATGTGCTAGGTCAAGCCTGACAGGGTTCAGGTTGAGAATTGCAAGCTCTAGTATTCAGAGTGCGTGACATGCACTTGCTGCGTCCATGACATTTTAATAATGTGAAACTATTTATCCACAATAGTATATTTCTTGTTAAAACCTAAAATATCTAAAATATCTAAAATATATCCAGTCAGGGGTGTGAAGGTTTCAGACAGATCTACATTATCATCATAATCATGTTTATTTACACTGCACTTGTTAAAAAACTATTGTGCTTCACAACAAAGTGGGATGGAAATTAAAGAAAGGCAGTGCACTTGGGTAGAAAACGACTGTAATAACTTACAGATGTGCAATACATAAGTAGCCTAAATGATGGTGCATTTAAATTAGGATCAAGTGAGCAGGGATGTCTCATTCTGTTAAATGCCTGTTGTCTTGATTAAAAATAGTCCAAACCATTTGGACTCGGCAAACAAAAATGATGCAGGCTACACGGTGAGATCTAATCACAAGCGGTCACTCGAGACGCATGTGGAGACACATTCTATGCCAAGTGTGAGCTGTCATACTTTGAGCTGTCCACTTATGATTGGATCACCCAAGATGCATGTTAGTGCCAGGTAGAAACAGGGCCATAATGTAAGAATAAAACAATAACATCATCAATCAACATTCACCTATGCTGGAATGACAAAGAGCTGGACTTAAGTTTAATAGTTGCCCGTTATTATTTTCTGTTGGTAGCTCCACTGCTATTGCAATGATAACTCACCTGTGACTTGTAGCTGGGCCTTCATGATAAAGCCATAACACTGTAGCCTTGTTTGGCTACACCAAAAAGACCTGCAACAACTGGAATCAATAACATAGCATGTCAACACAGGGACACTCTATGCATGTAACCTACTTACAGATGGATTAGGCTAAGGTTGCAAGAGTCAGAGGGACATTTAGCCTGGCTTTAAATAGAGTGGCAGGTAGAGAAAACATTGAAAGGACTATCCAATATTATAGTGATGAAGGGCGTCTTTAGGTGCAGATATGATGACACTGAAAATATTATGGCAGACAGGATGGTGTTCATGCAGTGTAGGTAATTCTAACAGCAACATATTTGATGCTATAAGATGCTGGCACAAACACAGATCACACCTGATTGGCCTCTGCAATAAAACAAACCTCGCTCTCACCCATAGGATTTAGATTAGAGCACATGCTACTACGCTTGTAGCATTCCACTCATACACGCAATATCACCCAATGTAAACAGACCAATAGTCCTTTATTTACTTTCCATCAAACTAAGCTGCTTCAAGATAAATTAGGCTGCCAGAACCAACGTGATTATGCTCAAATATTCCTTATTAAACAGGATGTGATCTAGAATGACACATTGTGCTAAGTGTAAGTCATATAGTGCATGTGCCTATTAAGTCAAAGAAATGGCAAATTATCATTTTATAGAACTACAAGAAGCAGAACTTAAGTGGCATGCATGACCCCTCAGATCAAAAATAAGCCTTAAGGAGAAACACGGTTTAACTTCTCACGCAATTGTTGAAGGCACGCATTACTATTTAGCTCCATCAGGTATTAGCAATACTAAACCTGATTTTAACACCACTACAAACTACTGAGGCTGACCTACCAAGAAGTATGTTTCAGCACAGTGGGAATCCAGATGTCAGTTTCTTATATTCTTCTAGGTTAGCCTTAAATTGTTGTCTAAGCACACAATCACAGGCTCGGTATTAGTTCTGCCTTTTGACTCTTCTCTACATCCATCCTATGTATTTATGTTGCCTGGTGACTTGGCTTAACTGAGGCTATTTCAGGAAACCACCAAGCACCTTCCATAACAGACAATCCCAGCCTTTATTTAAATCAAGTTACACAAAAGCTACCAGGGTGACATTTTACCAGTAGTTTTAGATTGAAACGAATGACTTAAATGCCAGACAAAAATGGTTTTACTTGCTATAAACAGAAGGAGTGAAGTACCAAACTTCTGACAAGTGTTAATCCCCCGACATCAGGTGCTGCTGCTGCTCCTTAGCTAGCTGATCTGTTAGCACAACAAACGAGTTAACGTTAGCTGGATGGGGTGTTAACGTGGGGAAGCTAACGTTAACGTTAGCCTGCTGGCGTTTTAATATTAAAATAACAACAAATAATAGCGTTTGATAGAAATGACATGAGTATTATGCTAAACGCCTGTTTCTTAATTAGTGTCAGATACTGCAAAGTTGTGACACCTGGACCAACTGCGTTAGCCGAGCACCGGCTGCCCTGCTAACTTTAGCTAGCCGTTATCAACTAATGTTAGCAATGCTAACAGCACACGGCTACTTAAACGTTATGTTTGATGTTCCCGTCGGGAAAATGTTCCCACCCGTATGCTCAGGGGAACACTAAATTATGTTAGCCATACCTGAGGGGAGCAGAATGTGATATACGTCCACCTCCCACCAGCACAGACTTTAGCCTCAGCTTTGCCAAGCTTGTTGACAGGTTGGGTGCTGGCTTGCTGCAAGTGAGCAGCACCGTAGGTACGGCACTCACTTCCGGTCACACCGGGATTTCAGAATATGCCAGTGATTTAACAAAATAGCAAGTAACTGATAGCTGATAGCCAGTAGCAACATGTAAGTGATATTGCCCATAGTGGTGGAATCGAGTTTCATCATTTCGCTCAATTCCATTTCTGTGATATTGCCATATAATACATTACATCGATGAGATGGTAAAATGGTCTTAACCTGGCCCATGTCCTGTGGGTTGTAACAATGAAATAAAACAATATCGGATCTGAATCATATACACATACGCATGGCTATACACTACTATAAGTATATATGACCATAAGTAATAATGACAACGTCCATACATAAGATCATAATAATATGTTTAGGTTTAAAGTATTTTGCACTGGAAACCGTTTTTCGATCCTCCCACTTCCGTCCGGACGCACAGTCTCGTGACAGCTGCTGCCAATGCTAGTTAATTAGCCAGTAATATTTCCAAGTATTTCTGCTCGCAAAACACACGTTAGCCAGCTAAATGAGAAGACTTTTGCAAACTCAACACAGCCACCACTGAAACAAAATGTTGTCTCGTTTGTTAAAGGAGCACCAGGCGAAGCAAAACGAGCGGAAAGAGCTCCAAGGTAAGTGAGAAACGGGAGACAAGTGCAGCGCTAGCCGATGCTAAAAACAAAGCTAAGATCCATGATCAAGCTGAGGCCGCTGTCTGCTCACTAGTATGTGATAACTCAGTGTTGTTTTTTCTGCTGTTTGTGTTGATTTTCGCTGCACAGAGAGACGCAGGCGTGAAGCTATTGCTGCTGCCACCTGCCTGACAGAAGCCCTGGTAGACCACCTCAACGTGGGGTATGAAGAACTCATGCTCCCTGTACTGTTTTTCCTCTGTGTCGTCGCAGATGTAAATACATATATAATATAGGAGGCCATTCAGTGGATCCCTACCACCCACAACAAGTCAGTGGCACAGTAACGCAACTACTACGATAAGTGCTTAATGGTACACTTTGTATGAAGCACCAAAAAAATGAAAAATATAAATATAGTATAAATAAGTCCACAGGCTGTATCTTTACACTGCCACACTCACCATAAATCAGCACTTAGATCTAAATAAGGAAGCCCATGCCTGGCACAGAGAATAAGGCACATGCTGTGACACAACAGTTGGTGAAGTAGGATTTTTAATGTTGTGAAAGTTGTGATGAAACCCAGACAATCAGCTTAAACTATAAGAATCGGATGCCGAGGCTTTTGTTGTGCTGTTCCTTCAGTGTAAAAAAAAAAAAAATGGTTTATAGCAAAAATCCCCCCAGTGGCTCAGGGAGATTTAGACTAGGTACACTATGTTTGGGGCAAAGGCTCCTGTTTCATCACCATTACACTTTAATGTATTAAGTTTTTGTCCGGATGTTATACGTCTTTGTCAGATCTGCTTTGGTGAATAGAAAATGTGCTCGACTTTGCCCAGCAACATCCAGATTGACTGCAACACACTACAGTTTATAATGTTACATCATTAAAGAGTAACTCCACAGCAAATTATTTTTAAACTAGATGAGCACACTCAGCAGATCTCCTCCAGGCGTGTGTGTAGGGGCATGTGAGTAGCCAACAGGAACCACAGGGCAGCCTGTGTGTCCAGCAGGTGTGCATGAGAGTAGTGGAATGAAGGGGAGGCAATATGCAGAGTACGTTATCACAATATTATAAGTGATAAGTGAACTAACAAAGGCATTTCAGCAGCTGACTGACGTTATTTAATGTTTTCAAATGCCAACAGTGCTGTAGTGCTTGTTTGAATTGAACAATGCCAACAAATGAATCCACCAACTAACATGCCCTGGTATGTAAGTTAACTTTTGAATCTCTGGCAAGAAGATACGATTGTAACCATGTTTGATTGTGTGCCAGCAGGAAATGATTGTTTTTTCCTGATGGAAAGAAATGGGGAAAACTGACCTGTTAAGAGGGGTAAGGAGTTAGAACTCAGTTGCCGTATAAAACAGGTTTTTCAAATCAAATCAGATAAAATGTATTTGTAAAGCACATTTAAAAACAACCAAAGTTGACCAAAAAATATTGAAAGATAGCGAGCTAGCAGCAATAACAAGTAAATAAGTAAAGGAACAGAAAAACATACATACATACGTATATACACATATATACATACGCACCACAAAAATCATAAAAGCACAGGAGAATCAAAGTGAGATATAGAACCTTAATGACACACTGGGAAAACATATGCGTCTTAAGTTTCGTCTTAAAAATGTCAACAGAAGGGGTGCACTTAATTGAATATGGTACGCTATTCCAGAAATTTCGGGCAGCTACAGCGAATGCCTGATCGCCCTTCCCCTTCAGCCTAGAGTGCAGGACAGCCAAGAGCAGCTGGTCCAAGGATGTGAGTGGTCGGGGGTTGGAAAGGGGCCAGAGGAGCTCAGAGATGTGCTGGGGTGCCAAGCCATGTAGTGCCTAAAAACAAATCAAAAAGTTTTAAATACCATCCTGAACGTAACTGGTAGCCAGTGGAGGAATGCCAGTATTGGTGTGATGCTCTCACGCTTCTTCCTGCCAGTCACTAATCAAGCAGCGACATTCTGCACCAGCTGCAGGCAGGATATGGATGACTGGCTCATTCCCAGATAACGAGGGTTGCAATAATCTAGCCGAGGGGAAAGTAAGACATTGGATACAAAAGTTTTCAAAGTTTTAAAAAGTTTTAAATCATCGCAACCACAAGAGATCCTTGATCATACAGTCATAACTGTGCTCAAAAAATATTAGCCCAGTAGGCCTGGTATTATGCGAGACTAGCTGCAGATGCATACACATACACACAGACAGATACACACGCACACAGACAAATACTCACAACTCATTGCATGGCCAGGCTGCCACCTGGCAGAGATAATACAACAGTTTGCAGAATTACTCTATAGTGCCATCTAGAGGTGAAGAAATCAGTAACCTGGAATTACAAGACGTTCATATTATCAGCCAGCTAAGCTTTGTCACATCTAAACCCAACAGACTACTCCTCATCACACATACAAAATAACTTCTTACACCCAGATTATTTCAGATTTATAAATTCCAATTACTGCGGTGACCAGTGATTATTTTCTGTCACTGCAATGGATTTCAGTCGTTTGGACTTCAGAGGAAGGCAGTAGAATTAACTTTGTTTGATAGGCACTATTTTAACACCTCTTATTTGCTAAAGATAATTATGTGAAAGTTCCCAGCACTTAGCTCTCAGGTAAATATTAGTAGAATACCACTTTTGGACTTTACTCTTAAGTGTTTTACGTGTTACGTGATTTGACCAGCCATATGACACTGAGAAAAGACAAGAATGTTTAATCACTGGAAACCCAAGCAGAGGTATTTTTAAATAAAATAGCAGGTAACATATGCTGTGCGCATCTTTTTGTTTAATGCTCAACACTACAGCTCATAATATGATAATTAAACTGGGAATGAGACCATAGTCTTTGAGGTAAGATCATAACTCCTGATGACTGGTTATTGGCTACTTTTTCTGTTTTGTTGACTACATAGTAAAGGCCTACTTGTAGAAAACACTGAAAAAATGTTCTTATTACTTCAAATTTGACTATCATTAGGGTAATAAAGCTTATTCTAAAGTAGGCTTCACATTTTGGAAAAGTAATAAGTAAAAAGTAATGAGAGGATAACCGTCCAACAACAAAAATGCTCTCGTGTACCAAGTGGTAGTAAGGAAGGCACAACAGAATATATGTTCAAAAGTTGTTTTTTGGAAAACCCTAGAGGTCATAGCTGTTTTATTCACAAGTGAAGGTTAACTTACCTGAAAAGGTTCAGTTACAAGATTTCTGCCATAACCCCATGTAGTAAGCCCATGTAGTGTCATTTTAGCTAAGCAAAAAACAAACTATGGGATGAACATAGTACTATAATACATAACATAATATTTTCAGTCACCCCTGTATATTGCAAGTTAGTAGTAACTAACTTTGCTTAATATCTAGCCTGCGAGTCCAATCAAAGTTTCTGCTGAGTTAGCAAAGCTGTACCAACAGAGCGTCTTAATGACATTAAATTTGTCAAATAGAAATCTTAAATATGGGCTATTGAAATAATGCTTATGTTGGTTATTGTATTTGATTGTTTATATCTTAAGTTGACCAGTTTAAGCATATAAAGGAAGACTTCACAGACTATCACAAACCTGGTCTGCACTCCCAGGTTTTAACTTTTGGTTTGCCAGTAGAATGACATATGAATATAGGATTTTTTTCAGCCCTGCAACTTGTCATTTTTGATTTCTGTTTCGCTGTAGAGTCGCCCAAGCATACGTAAACCAGCGCAAGCTTGACCATGAGGTGAAGACTCTCCAAGTTCAAGCTAGCCAGTTTTCCAAGCAGACTGCACAATGGATCAGTATGGTGGAGGGCTTCAATCAGGCCCTAAAGGTACGCTGTGCTTTGTCAAATAGCAAGTCTGCAATGTCAGTCTGTTCTCTGCCAGAAATAAAGACTTGGCTTTGCAATAACTGTGAACATAGCTTTGCTGTCCTTGTCAATAAGTGGAGGTTGATAAAGCATCAAAAAATGCTCCACATGTGAAATATTCTACAGCTGTAAACATACTGGCCTACAAATCTACAATATACACTGGTAAGGAGGAAGAAAGAAAAGGGGATCAGAGGGCATGTCGTGATTGTGACAACAGTAATTATATTTGCTTGTTAAGACTGAGAGCAGTGAGTCACTGCAGTCAAACCTCACCACCGCTTCATCAGTTTCACTAAAAGGAGCTTAGTTACCTTCACGGATCTTGTCACAAATGCCTAGATCCAAGCGGATTTGACAGGTGTTCAGCTGTGGATTTCTACCCCCTCTGACTAGCCGGATGAAATTGCAGCCATCCAGCTTACATCATCCTCACATATCATTGGTTTCGGAGGAAAGATTGACTTGACGTTTTTAAAGCCTGCCCATTGCTTCTTGCGGTAAAAATGCTTTAGCAGCAATGGAAGAAACTGGGGTGGAAATTTTATGGTGTACCCACTGCTTCAGCTTTAGATCATAGATGATATATCTAGCGTTAATCACTCTCACTGTTGCGATATTCTCTTTTGTACAGGAAATTGGGGATGTGGAGAACTGGGCTCGCAGTATAGAGATGGATATGAGGACTATAGCCACCGCATTGGAGTATGTACACAAGGGTCAGCTTCAATCTGCTTCCACATAGATTTTTTCAGTACAGACATCTGATTGATTGCTTGATTCAAAGCTGAAACTAACTACACTGGAATGCACCAGAATTTAGCAGAAATCTGGTCCAACAGACCCGTTCCAGCAAAGACGGAGGACCTCGCCAAGAACTGTGTTTTTATGCCGCTCTGAATGGGCTCATTCTGATTTTTGTTGCAGAAAAATGTACTACATGTTGTATTTGACAAAGAATGCCACATCCCCAGTGCTGTTTGTCTTCTACACTTCTCAAATCCTTAATGAAGACATAAACTTCTTTCTCCTTGACTAATGATATTAACCAGGTCATTAACCACAGTTGTGCTGGAGTTCTGCTATAATCATGTCGGTGAATTCAGTAAAATAGACCTGGCATTTATGTGGAGGTGGGAATGTCTTATGACAATTAGCTAATCTAAGTGAACGAAGGAGACTCCTCTGTGAAAGTGTGACATGTAGAAATTGGATTTATTTGCTTGTAATAGTTTTAAGGGGCCACAGACATCTCGCCATCTGTCTGCTGTTCTGTGGTAAACCTTTCTAATAGCTTATAAAACAAGCCCATTCTTCAGCGTCCAATCCCTGGATTATGTATGTTTGCATGTAATGTTGCCTACACTGTATTTCTTAGACAACTTGTCTTTGTATGTGTCTTTATTTTATAAACCTTTTGTTTGTTGCAGCATTGTTTATAGTAAAGTCATAGTAAAATTGCTCTGCTGTTTTTATGCATTTGTCAAGCAACAAAAATATATAAATTAGTCAAGTTTATTTGTACAGCCTTAAATTACTGTTTTACTCTCAAAGAGCTTCGCAACTGAGGACAAGAAAAAACACCCAATAAAATCCCCATTAACAGAACAGGCACATTAGCAATATCTGGGTCGAACATCTACACCTTATGTGGGACATCAGCAGCAACATGTGGACTTTTCGAGTAAGATGGTCCCCAGTGATAGGGTATATCTCAGTTTTCTGGCTTAACTTTTGACCTGTTTAATTCTCACATCACTTGGCTTGAGATTAAATCAGAATTTATCTAAGAATTGAGAGCGCAGCACGAGGTGTACTGTTAAATATAACAAAGACGGGAGGATATTTACATGGTTTGTGAGGAGGGAGAATCCATGGACTGTGTGAAGTTGGTGGAGAGGGAAAGTTATGTCACAAGACACATAGCAGCCGAGCTCTACCACACAGCACACCTATTTGGTAACTAGCTACATCTATCAGTCAGTAGCGTACATAATAAACCAGTGTCGAGCCAGTTAACAACCCTCTTTTTTGAAATTAATTTTGGGCTCGTTAAAATAAACTTGGGCGCTGAGACTGTGTGGGATGGCATCTGGCTCGTGTTTTCCTGTTCACCAACACTGGTGTTTGTTTTCTTCGGATTTGCCCACGTGTTTTGCTGTACTGATCATATACATTAATAAGCTACTTTTACTCATGTCCAATACCATAAACATGGTTGGTTAACATTCTCCAGCTCTCTGGTGTGAACTGACTTGTTAGAGGACTTTCATTGTAAATATGGAGGGCCAGTAACAGAGATTACAGCATAGTTTGTAAGCACATTTTCAGTTTTAAAACTGATGTAACAGCTCTCTGGACTGAATGGGCCAATGAGATTATACACGTTTCTGAGCGCACACAGGGCTTTAGCATATGGGATTATAGTAAGTTTGTTTAACACTCTTAAAACATAAAGAATGTAATGTTTAATTACAAGGACACAACAATAAAAAAATATTAAATTACTAGATATTAGCCTGTATGTCTTCCAAACCTCCAGGTTGGGATTCTCAAGGAATGTTTCTTGGAAGACCCTCTATGAAAGGAAATCCTAAACTGTGTAGCAGATTAATTGTGAAAAATAAAAATGTCATTTCTTTGACGGTTCTACATGCACATTAAACAGAAATTTCTATATTTAGCCTTTTTTTGTAATTCCCACCACCTTTGTCTTACATACACACACATGCACACACACACATACACACACACACACACACAAAACAAATGCTTACGGATTGGGGATTACCAGTTGCGGACTTGCCCTAAGGGATAAACCATAAGGATAAAGCCTTTCCCTGACCAGTCTTGGGGTAAGCAGGACGACGAGTCTGAGAGGGAAAGTGAAAAAGAGGGAAAACTTGTGGAGATCCAGCACATCTCAAAAAAGGTGGAAAAGGTAGGACACCAGTTCTTGTAACAATTCACTTAAAGAACTTGTTAGCAGTTGAATGGATGAACGAATAAGTATGATCAGATCTTTTTTAAAAGGAACTGCTGTTCAACTGGAGGCTTTGTCATAAATTTCATTCTCTTAAAATCATGTCCAGAGTGTAACTTGTTCACAGGTTAATCTTTGTAACATTGGCAATAGTCACAATGTACTATTATTACAGTACTTGTTACCACCAGCTATAATGCCAAAAAATTTATCAGTCATGTTCGTGTAATGAGAAACTTACTGCAAAGAGCAAATTAGATTTTGACTGCTGAAACCTCAATTCATTGGTTTTCAATCAATGGGGGTTTGTATAATTTTCAGTACATTGTCACTGCTAAATGATATTAAGCAGTAACTCCATTTTTGTTGTTTTCATTTTTTTCTCTATCAGCACTTAAGTTTTAAAGTTTTATGTTGGTATTTGTTAAATGTTCTGACCCTAAAGCACAGCTGGAGGCAACAACATGGACACTGACTTAAGCCTGCAGGTCATTCCAATATTTTGAATAATAATTTATATTGAACTATCTTTTTCTGCGTGTCTCACTAATAAGCCTGAAAACTAATAGGTTTTCAGCTTTGAGAGGCTTATGCAGCTCTGACACGGGCATTAAATTTATGCTTTAAACAATACTTCCCTCCCTCCTTCAACTCCAACTCTCTCACCAATGCCTTTCTTTGTTCTGTAAGAGCATTAGCCAAAGATTTCTCATGTGCCTGAAGCACTGTTGTACTACAGTCACGTCTTCCAATAAAAGGCCATCAGTGAAACAAACATGCTTAACAAAGAATGCAACAGTAGAATGACTCAGTAAAACTCTGCCATATTGGGAAATACAGAAAAGATTAGCCAATTAATTTTCCTGAAATTAGTCTGGCTAATGTATTTTGACTTTCTCACATATTTTGAGGTTCTGTGTAATTTATGTGTGGTTCTTAGCATGCAGAGTTCTTAATACCCAACTTAAGCTCCTTTTATAACACAGCCGTGTCTCCAAATGTTACAGAACTTTTATGTTTAGATGTCACACCTGAATGAGAATCGGAGTAATTTTTCCAGGAAATCAGCATTGGCAATGTGCCCTGTCAAGACCCGATAACATTTGGTTACTGTGTTTTTTCAGCAAACACAAATTCCCACAGGTCATCAAGTACCCATCTCTCTGGAGTCAATATGGACACACAGTTTCTCTATGACCGTTTAGGGTAAGAAAATACACTGCTTTTCTGTGCAGTAATGTTAGAGCTTTGGCCTAACTTTTGAATTTCCAATCCTACAAAGCAGGTCAACATTTTTGTGAACAGCTGAATTGTATTTGTAAATTGTAATCATAGGTTGTCATTTGTTGAAAATATCAGAACCTTTTTGAAAGAATGTCAGGTTATTTTTCCAAGCTCTGAATTGGTTTCCACACTTCTACTTTCAGTTGTCCCTTCTTTTCTCTAACAGAGATAATGCATGCCTGTACATCACTGCTACAGCTGTGGTGTTGTGTATGCTTGTGTGGTTGTACCTGGACAGCCTGGAGATCGAGAACTTCAATGACAAGTATGTCTTTGTGACTGGCTGTGACTCTGGGTTTGGAAACCTGCTGTGCAAGAGGCTCGACCGAAAAGGTTTCCGTGTTCTGGCCGGCTGCCTAACAGAAAAAGGAGCAGATGATCTCAAAAGGGTGGCTGGGCCCTATTTGAAAACTGTTCTCCTGGATGTGACCAGTCAGGACAGTGTCCAAAAAGCCATGGAGTGGACCAAGAAGGAGGTTGGCGATAGGGGTGAGAGATGATCTACAAGAGGACATTTTATCCAGCAAATGCAAAAAAGATTTAGCCATTGCATACATTACAAGGCAAATTTCTTTGGGGGAAAAAATCATAAAATATATTCTGTTTTAGTCACTTCTTGTCTTCCATTTTTAGGACTGTGGGGTATTGTGAACAATGCCGGACGCTCATTACCCATGGGCCCCTCCGAGTGGATGAAAGTGGAGGATTTCCACAGCACATTAAAAGTCAATATGAATGGAGTGATTGCCATGACGATGACCTTCTTGCCGCTCATCAAGCAAGCTCGCGGCCGTATTGTGAATGTAGCATCGGTGCTGGGGAGGGTTGCTGCAAACGGTGGTGGATATTGCATCTCCAAGTTTGCTGTGGAATCTTTCTCTGACTGCCTCAGGTAGGTTGACACTACCTCAAAAACATCAAACAAGCCAGTTTTAGGGCACCAAAATTAACAGGGTTCACCCTCTGGGGATCATGGACAAGCTTTGCAATGCAATGGCAATCTGCCCAAAAGATTGTGAGATATCAGATTTGACATTTTGGACAAAGAGTGATGATGACACTTAACTCAATCAGGTTCATTCCATGGGAAGCATTAGTACATTCAGTAATTTACTTGACAATTTGTCCACTACATTTAGAGATATGTTGTGTACAAGTCAAATGTTTGTCTTGTGATGCTAGAGGAAAGGGTCCCCACAATCAAGATGAATCTTCCTCTGGGGAGAGTGAATGCACTCACCAAATATCTTGCCAATCCACCAATTACATTTCATATTATCTTGTGTGCAATGTTGACATTTTGGCCTGAGGGTGGCACCAGAGGAAAAGTCATGGTGCTACCAGACTTGACAGGGTTCATCCTCTGGGGAGTATGAATGTGCACCGCAAATTTCATGGCAATCTACCTAATACATTTCAAGATATATGTTCCCTTGGATTAAAGTCTTGAACAGATAGATGGACTGAACGACATGACCATCTTTAGGCCTTGCCTGCAAGCGGGACAAAAACATTACTGTCCCATGAAATAAATAAACATTCAGTAAACACACATATTGGAAATAAATAGTTAAAACACTTTGCCTAAAACTCATCACACACAGCAAATGGCAGTAGTACACAAAAACAATTTTCTACATTTCCCATTTCCTCTAACTATTGGCTGATAGGACCAGACAGTCACATGCTCAAAGTAGTGCAATAAGAACTCCCTCATTGTCACTGCTGTAGATTTTAGGCACTCTGAAGCAGAGAATACTGCCCATCACCAAATGTTTCCCCAACATGTTTCGCATCAGTAACTTTAACGACTATTTTCTCCAGGCTTCCTTGTCAGTTTTCATCTCTTCAACCTAAACTGCCAAACCAGTTTTCAGTGCAAGCAACTGAAACAGGTTGAAATGTGTGGCATAAAACCTACAGTATTTCAAGCTGTGCTGTTGATGTGGAGCACAAATGTACAGTGTGGTAGCTATACTACATGCCAAGCATTTTTAACATTTTCTCTCTTCAGGAGGGACATAAGCTACTTTGGGATCAAGGTGTGCATTATAGAGCCAGGCTTTTTCAAGACCGCGGTGACCAGCCTGGAGCCCCTCGAGAGAGAGCTGCATCGCTTGTGGAATCAGCTCACACCAGAAGTACAAGCCAGCTACGGAGACAAGTACCTTGATAAGTGTAAGCAGAATGCAGTGCACTGCCGATGGAGAGAGATGACTCTGATTACCATCTCAATGGATTAAACTACTTTATAATTCACACCTGCTGTCAACCAGCAGATCTTGTGGAACTGGATGCACTGATTTATGTGACATGGTCCTGTGTGTGGTTTGTCTTTCTCACTTTCACATCCACAATCAGACTTAAAAAAGCTTATATAGTATGTTTTTCAAGAGCCAAGAAAATCCTGGAAAAAAGGAAAAAGTCCTGGAGTGCCAATCGCGTATTTTGGAAATTACACTTTTAATCCAATCCAATCCAATCCACTTTATTTATATAGCACAATTTTAACAAACACAAGGTTTCCAAAGTGCTGCACAACAAGATGAAACACCACAAGATAACACAATAGAAGCAGAATAAAAAGGTAAAATACACAATAGGATAACACGATAAAATAAGATAAGATAAAATAAAATAAAATAAAACAATGATAATAATAAAATAATTTTAAGGTTATAATGACCTTAATCAGCTAATTTTCCATAATATTCACCTGTTTAATAACAAATGCCAAACAAATGTAGCCTACAATTCTAATTTTTTTTCATGTATTATGTCAGCATCACATTACTTTTGTATCCTGGAAAATAGCATCTTTTTTGTGGTTATTTCACAGCATATCAGGAGGCTATATCTAACTGTACCCTATTGATTTACAGCTTTGAATGATCCTTCACCATGGCACATCCTCAGTGTCCTGTTTCATCAGGA